>PITA01011640.1:0-65706 GCA_004023965.1 Spilogale gracilis | reverse complement strand
GAAACTAGACCATTCGCTTACACCACACACAAAGGCAAACTCAAAATGGATGAAAGACCTCAACGTGAGGCAGGAATCCATCAAAATCCTGGAAGAGAACATTGGCAGTAACCTCTTTGACATCAGCCACAGCAACTTCTTTCAAGACACGTCTCCAAAGGCAAAGGAGACAAAAGCGAAAATGAACTTCTGGGACTTCGACTGAAATAGTTCTTTTTTGATTAAAATTTAAAACATGCCTCCTCCAAGAAGCCCATCACATTCATTCCAGGCAGCAAAATCCCCAGGCCATCCTCTCAAAATCCCTTTATAAGTTGCTATTGGCTATTCACAAGCACACTGGATTATTTGCTTATATTCTCTTTCTTATTAGAAAACTCAAGATTAGCAATGCCTTACGATCTTTACTACTTAAACTTAAATGCGTACTTGGATTCCAAAATTTTTGTGGGAACTCAGTGAAACGTTCATACTATATGAAAGGAAGTGAAGTCTGTTTTTTCTTCAGTGCACCTCCGTATCGATCATGTTGCTTCCAAAATGAAAAATATGCAAGTTCGTTTTGTATAAAAACAGAAAACCTCACTTCTGTGGTGAAACAAAAGCTCATCAGACGCCAGGCCTGGTTCTCCCAAATTCTAATGCATGGCTTTAACTCTTTCAGTGGGTAAGAGCCCCAAACAAAAATGCTTCAGTTTTCTCTATCTGGGAAATAAGAATTGTGTTATTTCTTTCCCATTTACTTCATGAAAGTCTCATGGGGAGCAAGAGTTAAATGATTAATGACTTAAAGCTCTTAAGCAAACACAAAATGCTTAATAAAAGTAATCCCTGGCTGTCACAGTGATAGACACCCGTGACCCGATGGATACCTTGACAGAAATGGACGGTAATCCAGATAAGCTTCGTGCCCTGTCCCTGAATTGGGGTTTCTTTTCCTCTGGTGAGGACAATCTGGGCTCATGTTCCTTGACTTCCTCTACTGCCCAGCCCCTGCTTATTGGCCCCCACAGGCTCAAGCCCACCCCCCAAGTTACATGAAATCTAGCTTCCTGGTTGGGGAGGACCAACATGTGGGAGACCATAAAATGCGCCATTGTGAGGTCAATATAATTTTATCTTCTCCCTTTCAGGGAACATGCCTGCTCAGCCCATACCACAACATTATTAAGAAAACTATTTGGGATCAAAATGCCATTTTTCATCGAGTTTAGGCCCTTCCTACGAGAAGCCCTTGCATAGCTCTGGGAAGGGTCTCTGCGTGAACCATGTTTCCTGTCAGGACTGAAAGAACTGGGGTGGTGCTTGAGGGGTAAGTAATCTCTATATGCAGAAACCGTAAGGTTGTTTTAAAAGAAACAGGGGTGGGGCTGTGGGGCGTGGGGGTCACCTGGGGGGCTCAGTCGTTAAGTGTCTGAACTGCTCAGGTCGTGATTCCAGAATCCCAGGTTCAAGCCCCCTATCGGGCTCCCCGCTCAGCGGGAAGCCTGCTTCTCCCTCTCTCACTCCCCCTGCTTGTGTTCCCTCTCTAACTGTGTTTCTCTCTGTCAGATGAATAAATAAGATCTTTATAAAAATAAATAAATAAAAATAAAAGGAACCAGGGGTTCTGGCCCATTTTTAGTTTATTGTGCTTATTGCACATAATCTCTTCTTGGTTTTCGGGTATAATAAAGTCATATGAAATCACCCTGGACTCAAATCTGATCCACAAATAAATTCAGAAAACTCTGGATGCATGCTTCTTTGACCCATTCTGCTGCACACTGGACTGTCTTGTCCTGAGGCGGCTTTTTAAAAAATTCCCTTCTTTAAGAGAATGAAAGGAAATAAGAGAGTTCCTATTAGAGAAAAGAACCACTAAGCTTGGTCATGTTTCATGAAACAGAGGAAAAGGCAATACAAGGAGCTTGGGCTTTGGAACCAGACAGACCTGGGTTTAGAATCTCAACAGTATCAGCTTCTAGCTGTGGGTCTTGAGCAAGATAAATCTTCCTTGAATCCATTTCCCTGGCTACAAAGAGGGACACAAAGTCTGTATCATAGAGCAACAATGAATACTGAATTAGGTATTGTATAAAGTATCTGGCAGAATACCTAATTTGCAGTAGACAGTTAATATATAAAAGCTCGTCATAATCATGGGAATGAAAACAATATATTCCTCGACTGCCCATATACCAACAAATGGTCTTGAGGACCAATGTGCTGGGCACCATGGGAAAGGCAAAAATACAGTGATTTACACAAAATGAAACTTACCCTCCAAGACCTGACCTAATTAGTTTCATTTTTGAAAATGTTAGTAAAAATATGTCTTTATGTATTCTGTTGTTGCTTAAAATAATATGCCATTCATAGCATAGGTTCTTAAATTGTGCAGGTTATAACTGCTCTGCCATAATATACTTACTCCTCAGAAACACTGCGGACCAAAAATTGCATCTTCCAATGAAAGGAAAATGGAGGAAAACATTCAACTTTGCAACCAGAGCACTAACCAAACCAGTAGTGATGACGAGGGAGAGAAGCCCAGGAAAGCAGACCAGCTGGAGGCTGCCCCAGGGGAAATCTATTTATTTATTTATTTATTTATTTATTTATTTATTTATTTATTTATTTAAGATTGTATTTATTTATTTGAGAGAGTGAGAGAGAGCAGGAGAGGGGAGAGGTCAGAGGGAGAAGCAGACTCCCCGCAGAGCCAGGAGCCTGATACAGGACTCGATCCTAGGACCCCAGGACCATGACCTGAGCCAGAGGCAGTCGCCCAACCAACTGAGCCACCCAGGTGCTCCCAGGGGAAATTTAAAGACGCATAAAAACAATAAGGTGTGACTTCTGCTTCTGGACAAGATGGAGTATCAGGGACTAGATTTACGAAAAGTAAAAACATGAAACAATAGCTCTCCAGATGACTGGAAATAAGCAACAAAGACCAATGGTCTCTGAGTGATGGAAAACAAACAAGCTGAGCCCTAGGACTGCCTAGCTTACTGTCTGAAGAGGGTTTCCAGCCCGTGACACAGACAGAAGGACTCGGTGGTCTCTCTGACTTGAGGAGGCAGAGCTGGGTGTCCAGGAAAGTCAACATGGCTAGAGTGCTCATCATAGAGAACAGGATATGAGAAAATTGCAGAGGGAGACCTGAGATCTACCATGGGCCCCCTTCATGGTTTCAGTCCATAACCTGATCAGGCATAAGAGTAGGGAAACTACCTGAGACAACAGTATGAAGGACATACTAAGACAGGACAATGGCCATTCCCATTCTCCAGAGTGGAAAACCTCATGACTCACGAGGCTGAGGTTAGTAATAAGAAAGTTCCTACTTCAGCAGTGGGGAAAAACTAACCCTAGGCTAAATATTCTGGTCCCACAAACACAGGCTAAAAGAAAAGCCCAAGGGTATCAAACTGCTTTCAGATAATTTGGCCATATTTCAGAACAAAGTTGTATAACATTTTTTAAACGATTTTATTTATTTATTTGACAGAAAGAAACACAGCGAGAGAGGGAACGCAAGCAGAGGGAGTGAGAGAGGGAGAAGCAGGCTTCCCGCTGAGCGGGGAGCCTGATGTGGGACTCGATCCTGGGTCTCCGGGATCATGACCTGAGCCAAAGGCAGTCGCTTAACCAACTGAGCCACCCAGGTGCTCCCAAAGTTTTATAACCTTTTAAAGAATATAAAAATATCCACCATCACATAAGATAAAATTCATAATGTTGGGCATATAATAAAAAATGACCAGAAGAATCAGAAAAATGAAACTCACAATGAGGCAAAAAAAAATGAATTAAAAAATCAAAACGCATCCCCAAGTGACTTAGCATTACTAAATAAGGACAGTAAAACTTACGATATGTGTATTCCATGTGTTTAAAAAATTAGAATATCGAACATACTAAAAAGGATGTGAAAGATATTTTAATTGAAGTTTAATTTTATTAAACTGAACTTCTACAGTTAATAACAAATATGCCCGAAATGAAAAATACATCGGAAGGGATTAACAGCAGATGAGACATCATGGAAGCAAAGACGAGTGAATGTAGAGACACAGGAATAGAAACTATCCAAACTGAAGCGCAGAAGATTAAAAAGAAGAAGAGGAACAAGAGAGAAAGAAAGTGTCATTGAACCATGGGACAACTTCAAGTAGCCAAATAGGTATGAAATTGCAGCCGTGAAAGGAAAGGGGGGTGGGGAGAGATACAGAATATTTGGAAAACGAATGCCTGGAGTATTTTCAGACTCAGCAAAACAATATAAACCCACAGTTCTGAGAAACTCAATGGATTTCAAGCACAAGAAATTGAAGAAAATGGCCCTAAGGCACATCATAATCAAATTACTTAGAACTCGTGATGAAGGGGAAATCTTAGAAGTCTGAGATAGGACGTTTTACACACAGTTATAGAAGTAAGGACGACTCAGAGTTTGTCAGATGTTATGCAAGCAAGAAGCTGGTGTACTCACAGAAAACAAACTTAAACTAAAAGACGATCTGCTTGTGAGCGTCTCAATAGAGAGAGGAAAAAGCATTTGACACACTCCTGTATCCAGTCCTGATTTTTGAAAAAAAAAAGTCTCAGCAAACTAAGAATAGAAGAAAAGGTGCTCAACTTGATACATAGCATCAACGAAGAAACATATAGCTGATATCAAGCTTAATGGTGAAAGACTAAATGCTTTGCCTTCAGAATCAGGAATAAGTCAAAGATATCTGCTGCATCACTTCTCCTAAACATTATACTGGAGGTTCTAGGCACTACAGAAGGAAGAAAAAGAAAGAAATGGTGTCCAACTGGGACGAGAGAAGTGAAACTGTCTTTATTCACGGATGATATTGTCTATGTAGAAAACCCTAGGGAAGCAACAAAAATGCCAGTAGAACTAATTAGTGAGGTCAGCAAACTTGGAAGATAAGAGATGAATACACAAAATACAATCTCATTTCTATATGCCAGCAACAATTAGAAATTTAAAAATGCTATTTATAACGGAGTCAAAAATATGAAATAGGGATAAACCGGACAAAAGATATATTTGTATACTGAAAACTACAAAATATCACTTAGAGAAACTTGAAAAGATCTAAGTAGCTGGAGCAAAACACGGCATCATGGATCAGAAATTCCAATATTGTCAGTCAGTTCTCTTCGAACTGATAGATTCAGTGCTTTCCCAATCAGAATACACACAGGTGTTTCGTAGAATTTGACAAGATTATTTGAAAATTTATATGAAAATGACAAGACTCTAGAATACTTAAAACACCTGGGAAAGGCAGGACAAAGTTGGAGAACTTACACTATCTGACTTCAAGACGCACCGTAAAGCCGTAGTGGTCAAGGCGTCGTGGTATCGGAGTCAAGGAAAACAAACATATCTACGGGACAGAATAGGGAGATCGGAGATAGACCCACACACATATCGTCCGCTGGTTTTATTTTAAAGATGTATCTATTTATTTGAGGGGAAGAGGGGCCGGGAGGGGGGGATCCTCAAGCAGACTCATCGTGGGCACAAAGCACAGTACGGGTCTCGATTCCAGAGCTCTGAGCTCATGACCTGCGCTGAATCAAGAGTCAGCCACTTAACCGAGTCACCCAGCTGCCCCATGGATTGTCCTTTCATTTTTGGCCAAGGTGCAAAGGCAATTAAGAACAGAAAAGACAGTCTTTCCATAAATAGTGCTGGCACAATTTCACATTCATATGCAAAGACGTTAACTTTGATCCATAGCTCACACGGATCCTGAAAATTAACTCAATAGAGACTATACATCAAAATGTGAAACCTAAAATTATAAAACTACAAGAAATTGTTTGTTTGCCGAACCATTTGATGTAAGTTACAGATATCATGACATTTCAACCCTGAGTACTTCAGCATGTATCTGAAAATTACTATCTGTTCATGTTACTGTTATCGCACCAGTAGAGCTAACACTGATATAATATTATCTCATTTAAATCCATATTCAGATCTTCTCTGTTGGTGCAGTAATACCCTTGTCTTTTATCTTTTTCAGTCCAGGATCAAACCAAAGATTATTACTTCATTTAGCTTCCATGTCTCTTTATCTTCTATATTCTCAAATAGTCCCCCTCTCCCAAGTCTTTTTTAAAATTTTTTTTAAAACATTTTATGTATTTGACAGAGAGACACAGCAAGAGAAGGGACACAAGCAGGGAGGAGTGGGAGAAGGAGAAGCAGCTTCTCCCCGAGCAGGGAGCCTGACGTGGGGCTCGATCCCAGGACTGGGAGTTCATGACCCGAGCCAAAGGCAGACGTCCAACCACTGAGCCACCCAGGTGCCCTCCCCCACCTTTTTTTGTTTTTTTTTTTTAACATTTTCCCAAGTATTTAAACACTTTCATGACATTCACATTTTTCAAAAGCCCATGCCAATAGTCTGGAAGGATGTTTAATGATCTAGATTCGCATATTGGTTCCTCAAGTTTTGATGCAGGTTAAACATCTTTGACAAGTATACTAAAAAAGTGATGTTGCACATTTCCTGTTGTATCACACTACCTATACCCAATGTCACTTGCTGCCTTGGTAATGCTAAGTCTAATCCCTTGGTTGAGTGGCATCTGCTGAATTTATTCATCATAAAGATATCTTTTCTCTTTGTAATTAATAAGCAATCTATGATGTGATATTTGAGTTATATAAATACTGTGCTCTCCAATAACAGTTCACCATTGTCAATCTTTTTTTAGTCTTCTATTTTTAAATTGAGGTATAATTGACATATAACATTATATTAGTTTCAGGTATACAACATAATGATTCAACACACATATGTACTGTGAAATGATCCCTACAATAAGTCTCCTTAACAGTCACTACTGATGATCTCTACCTGAATCAATTCTTGCGTTGGTGGTTGAAAAATGGTAAATTTGTAATTTTATCATCCCGTCCATATATTAGTTGGCATTCTTCCGTAAAGAAGAGCTTCCTCCTTCCTCCTGCCTTGCCTTTTTTTTTTTTTTTAGTATCATTATGGACATAGGAACTTTTACAAAGTTCAGTTTGTCATATGTTGTTATATTATTATAATATAATAATATATATTATATTATTAATATGTTATATGTTATTACATGATATATATGTTAACGTATGTTATTCTTTCGGATCCTCAAATTGCTTCAAATATGGCCATGGGCAGCCCCTTCAACACTGCTCCTGTGTCCTTTAGACATGTCTTTTTTAGTCTTTGAGCGCTCCCTTGATTTGATTTCTGGTACTATGTATTTTGGGTCCATCTTGTGCTTCACTTGCTCCAAACTGGCTGTTTTCCCAGGGAGACTTGCTGTTTTTAGTAAAGAACAGGATTTCGGAACCAAGACCTAATTTCCAGGTGTTCCCACCGCTACTGACACAGAGCTACTGACGGTGTCCTCTAATTTCCGTGTCCTTCCTCACCCTTCCCTACTATATATTATCCTAAACATGAAGAACCCAACTTCCTATCTCAACCTATTTTCTCTTATGCTCTACCCTACAATACCAATAAGGTAATTTCAGCACTCCAATCCCAATCCCAACAACAAACCTCAATTCCCAACTTTGTTACAGATCTTTGGATCCTTAAACTCTATCCTATTCCAGTTACTGCATCCAAAAGTTACTTGTATTCTGTTAACCTACATGGTTATTTTTCAATTTGATAAATGGTGAGGTTTATTTTTTCCTGGTTGCATTCACTTCCAGGGTTTGCTTATTTCAGTCTTTTCAATTCACTCTTGAATTTGTAAAACATTTACATATTCAAAAATTCATACTATATAAAAGGATAAACCCAGGGATATCAGGGCCCAGCCCCATGTTATCTAGTTCATTCCCTGCCCCTTACTCCACTTAAGGCTACCGGAGGGTAGCCTATCATTTTGGATTTATCCTTCTTGTGTTTCTTTTTTGAAAAAATATTTTCATTCCTCTTTCTTTTTTTTTTTTAAGGTTTTATTCATTTATTTGAGAGAGAGAAAGTGAGAGAGAACACGGGAGGGGAGAAGGTCAGAGGGAGAAGCGGCCTCCACACGGGGCTGGGAGCCCGATGTGTGACTCAATCCTGGGACTCCAGTATCATGACTTGAGCCAAATGCAGCGGCTTAACCAACTGAGCCATCCAGGTGCCCCATCTCTCCTTCCTTCTAACACAAAAGTTAACATATTCCATAAACTCTTCTGCATCTTGGTGTTTGTCACTTAAGAGCATATCCCAGAAGTCACTTCATATCAGGTCACAGAGGTCTTCCTCACTGTCTTTCATAGGTGCATCATATCCCACGGTGCAGATATACCATAGTTGACTAGTCTCCAGTGGAAGGAAATCAGGTTGTTCCTATTTTTATTGCTCTCATAAATATTATCGCAATGAATAATGTTAATTATGTTGTTTCCTTTGTATGTGTCCAAGAGTGTGTTAGTTTGCTAGGGCTACTGTAACTAAATACTGTAGACTAGGTAGCTTAAACAGCAGAAATCTAGTGCTTCACAGTTCTAGAGACTATCCAAAAGCAAGGTGCCAGCAAGCTGAGTTTCTTCTGGGGCCTGTCTGTGTGGCTTGCCGACAGTCACCTGCTGACATAGTCTTTCCTCTCACTGTGTATTGTCCGTGTCCAAATCTCCCTTCTTGTAAGGACACCAGTCATATTGGACTAGGAAGCACACATACAACTTCATTTTGTCTTAATGACCTCTTTAAAGGTCCTATCTGCAAATACAACCACATTCTGAAATACTGAGCATAAACGAATTTGGGAGGAGACACAATTCAGCCCATAACCAAGAGTTCTCAAATTCTACTTTGTTGGGTTTATATAACTCTGTACTATCACTAGCGATTAAGCACTTATTTTTTAAATTTCTTCAAATATAGTGGAAAAAACAACTGCTTGGCAGTGGGCACACTAGAAGTTTTTCCTTTCATACTGAAGGTCATAGTTTTACTCGTGCTATTCCCGCTGCCCTTGCCCAGGATAATCATGTTTGAGTTCCACAAATTCCACTTAATACTGACGCTATTTTCCTATTTACTGATTGCATATGAGATACTGGATGTCATAGAAATATCTTTTGTAGCAGACCAGACAGGACTTTACATTCTTGTAACTACGTTTTTTTCCCCCCTTGAATCTGGATATTGTTTTGCAAAGAATTGCTGCCCAGAGAAACATCTCTACAGTAGTGATTCTCAGGGTGGGATACTAAAGAAAACGTCTACATGTGGGCATAGATCCAAGTTTTCCAGTGTGTGTGAGAAAAAGAGGAACTGAGCACACTCTATTCGAGAAGCATTTAAAATGAGAAGTGCATATTGTTTTGTCCTTGGGGTACAAGAGAGGAGCGCGGAGGGCAGTACCACAAAGCAAGTACTCCCTTGCTTTGTCGGTGTATCCTGTAAAAATCAACTCTCATTCTAGAGCTATGATCTCATGGGGGAGATAGTAACATTGCTAGAGATTTATAGTTATCTCTAGTCTTCTGCATCTTGTTACCACAGAATTACCTCCCTTAGTGCTCACCTGTAGGTAGCAAGTAAGACATATTCCCTTCCCCTCCGTGAGCCTGCCCGTATCAGAGCTCTGTTTCTAACTGCCCCCCTCTGTGGTCTTCTTTTGATGAATGGCCTTATATTCTAGGCTGTAATTTACAAGTAGAATCTTATTCTCCAAACAATTACAAATAAGCGTTCTAAATCTCTTCAATCTTTTTTGATTATAAAAGGAAACATCATCTTATATCCTGTTTATACAGTATGGATGTCGATGAAAGTAGAGAGTGAAAGTATTTTCCTGAACCTAGAGATAACAAATTTCCAGGAATGGGAACAGTTGAGAAACACACTCTCGTGCATTGTTGCTGAGTGTATACATTGGTTAACAAGTTGGAGGTTAAATTGGGAGACAATTATCAAGATGCAAATGCATGTAATCTCAGAATTAGCCATCCTACTTTTAGAAGTTTACCCTGCAGATATTAGACTTATTTTCTTATGTGCACAAGTTTATATTTACAAAGGTGTTCATTGAAGTATTGTTTGCAACAGTAATGATGAAAAAACAATCCAAAAAGAGATTGTATAAACAAATAATGATACTTTCACTCAGTGGAGTACCAAGCTTGTAATTTTTCTTTTAAACTGAGATATAGAAGTTTACTGATATGTAAAGATGTTTAAGACACAATCAGAGAAAAACATCACCTTGTGGGACCTGTACAGAAAGACAGTATACGGTTGTTTGTGACTTTTTGTAATATGCATAGACTTCTTCAGGAGGGATGCAAAACCAATGGCTAACAGTGTTTCCTTTGGCTGTGGAGACTTGGGGTGGGATATTGGAAAACAGAACATTTACTTTTGTTTTATGTTTTCCTTTACATTTTGATTTTTTTTCCATTAGCATGTGCATGAGTTCTTTTTAAAATGGCACTGGAAAAAAATAGATATAGAGATCAATGGAACAGAATAGAGAGCCCCAAAATAAACACACACTTACATGGTCAATTAATCTACGACAAGGGAAGCAGGAATACACGATATTGAAAAGACAGTCTCTTCAATAAATGGTGCTAGGGAAACTGGACAGCTACATGCAAAAGAATGAAACAGGGCCACTTTCTCACAGTATACACAAAAATAAACTCAAAACTGATTAAAGATCTAAATGTGAGACCTGAAGCTACAAAACTCATAGAAGAAAATATAGGCAGTAATTTCTTTGACATCTGGCATAGAAACATTTTTCTAGATAAGTCTCCTAAGGCAAGGGAAACAAAATCAAAATTAAGCTATTGGGATTACACCCAAGCAAAAAGTTTTTGCAAAGTTAAGGAAATGATCCACAAAGCAAAAAGGCAGCCTATTGAATGGGAAAAAATATTTGCAAATGACATGTAAAATAAAGGGTTAAAATTAAAAATATAGAGAACTCATACAACTCAACACTAAAAAGGAAAAAAAAACAACAACTAAACAACAACAACAGAAAAAAACAACAAACAAAGAATAACCAAATAATCTGATTAAATGGGTAGAGGACCTGAATAGACACTTTCCCAAAGAAGACATCCAGATGACCAACAGACACATGAAAATGCTCAGCATCATCATCAGGGAAATGTAGACTAAAACCACAATAAGCTATCACCTCACACCTGCTGGAATGGCTAAAAATCAAAGACACAGGAAATAACAAGTGTTGATGCAGATGTGAAGAAAAAAAACCCTTGTGCACTGTTGGTAGGAATGCAAATTGGTGCAGACACTGAGCAAACAGTATGAAGAGTCCTCAAAAAATTAAAAATATAAGTACCACGTGATCCAGTAATTCCACTACTGGGTATTTACCCAAAGAAAATGAAAACACGAACTCCAAAAGATATGTACAACCTTATGTTTATTGCAGCATTATTTACAATAGCCAAGATATAGAAGCAACCCGAATGTCCATCCATAGATGCATGGATAAAGAAGATGTGAGATTTATATATATATATATATATATATATATATATATATATATATATATATATATATATAATTGACATAATTATATATATAATTAAATATTACAATATTACTCAGCTATAAAAAAAAAGAATGAGGGTGCCTGGGTGGCTCAGTGGGTTAAAGCCTCTGCCTTCGGCTCAGGTCGTGATCTCAGGGTCCTGGGATCAAGGCCTGCATTGGGCTCTCTGCTCAGCAGGGAGCCTGCTTCCTCCTCACTCTCTGCCTGCCTCTCTGCCTACTTGTGATCTCTCTCTGTCAAATAAATAAATAAAATGTTTAAAAAAAATTTTTTTAATTACTTTAAAGAAAAAAAAAAGAATGAAATCTTGCCATTTGCTACAACATGGGTGAATGCTGTTGAAATCAGAGAAAGACAAACACCAGATGACTTCACACATTGTGAGATTTAATAACCAAAACAAATGAACAAAGAAAAAGAGACAGGGGCACCTGGATGGCTCAGGTCATGGTCCCGGAGACCAGGATCGAGTCCCACATCGGGCTCCCTGCTCGGCAGGAAGGCTGCTTCTCCCTCTCTCAGTCCCCCTGCTTGTGTTCCCTCTCTGGCTATGTTTCTCTGTCAAATAAATAAATAAAATCTTTTTAAAGAGAGAGAGAGAGGGAGAGAGAGAGAGAGAGAGACAGAGAGAGAGAGAGAGAGACAAAAATAGACTCTTAGGGGTGCCTGGGTGGCTCAGTCAGTTAAGGGTCTGCCTTCGGCTCAGGTCATGATCTCGGGATCCTGGGATCAAGCCCTGTGGTGGGCTCCCTGCTCAGCAGGGAGTTTGCTTGTTCCTCTCCCTCTGCTCCTTCTCCCTGCTTGTGCTCTCCCTCTTTCTCTCAAATAAATAAATAAAATCTTTTCTAAAAAAAAAATAGGCTCTGAAATACAGAGAACAAACTGTCGGTTGCCATAGGGGAGGTGGGTGGGGAGATGGGCGAAGTAGGTAAAAGGGGTAAAGAGTACACTTATCTCGAGAAATAGAATTGCTGAATCATTATATTGTACACCTGAAACTAATGATACACTGTGTGTCAATTATATACCAATAAAAAAGCAGAAGAAAAAATACATAACTTACATCTATAGCTCTTCTGAGAGAGAAAAGAAAAACAAAAGAAAAAATTTAAAAAGTATTTTAAATAAGCAATTTCCATGTTCTTGGACTTAACTCCTATTTACAGTTCCCTGTTAAATAAATCATATTGCATTTGCTTCCCACTGTCCCCTGAAACTTTTCTTTTTTCTTCATCCTTCCTTTTCAACAGCCATTCTACAGCATGAAAGAGAATGGTTGAGTCTTGTCTAACGTACAGTAGAACTGGAAGGGAAAAGAAAAGTGAGTTGGGCTTTGTCTTCCATAATCCGTCATTGTGTTATAACAACACATCTAACTTTCCCGGCAACACACCAAGAAATGCTTAAGCAAAAAGGAGAAGAGCAAGAAACTTGAAGTGAGACACTTGGGATTGAGACCATGATGCAAGCAGTCTTAATTATTACACGTTTACTTGTTAAATCCCAGAGACCAGGAAATAGTGTCCTCCTACTAAAACTGAATTACAGTCGGAAAATGTGTGGATGCTTAGTTACTTTGTTATTGGGGAATACTTGACTAATACTTATTTGAGAAAGACCAAGAATTACTAGAGCTCACTAGACTAAGGAAGGCTTTATGAAATAATAATACCTGACCATCCTGGACCTGCAAAAATTTCCCAGGCTCACAGAAAGTATTGGCTGACCCTCATAGCTGGCCAAGATGAAAATCAGACATTGGAGGCACTGGAAGGCAGGCCATCAGTAATGTAATCTGAGAATTCACAGCTGTATCTCAAGAGTTGCAGCACGAGATGGTTGGTCATGTCATTCCACAGTCCTGACATCTTCTAGAAGTATGGCATATGTAAATTAAAATAAAATAAATATTTAATTTCATTTTTAGAATATTTAGGAGTATTTCACAATTCCCTTGGAGAACTGCAGGCTCCCTGCCAGAAAAGGCTACTGGGTGTTGACCGCTTCTGAGAAGTCAGGAATGGTATGAAATGGCACCAGGACATGCCCCTGTCATTTGTTTGATTTGCATTTAAAATTGTCAATCAACAGGGGCGCCTGGGTGGCTCAGTTGCTTAAGCGACTGCCTTCGGCTCAGGTCATGATCCCGGAGACCCGGGATCGAGTCCCACATCGGGCTCCCTGCTCGGCGGGAAGCCTGCTTCTCCCTCTCTCACTCCCCCTGCTTGTGTTCCCTCTCTGGCTGTGTTTCTCTCTGTCAAATAAATAAAATCTTTAAAAAAAAAATAAAATCTTTAAAAATAAATGAATAAAATAAAATTATCAATCAACCCTTGACTTCCTGAAGTAGGTACCTGAATGGTGTTACTGCGCCAAGATTTCTGGAAACTGCATCACCGATTAAGTGAAAGCAAGGCCCAAGTCCTTCCCTCACCACCCCTTAGCAATTCCAGCCATGGAAAGCCATCGGCACCCTGGCTAAGCCCAGGACAGCTGAATGCTGGGTGCGACAAGTCACTGTT
Organism: Spilogale gracilis; assembly: GCA_004023965.1. Classification (NCBI taxonomy): domain Eukaryota; kingdom Metazoa; phylum Chordata; class Mammalia; order Carnivora; family Mephitidae; genus Spilogale; species Spilogale gracilis. The sequence continues at coordinate 51,628 of PITA01011640.1, read as the reverse complement.
CCTCCTTACCATTCCTGAGTCCCATCTAAACACTGATGTCTGCTTTGGTCTGCAAATGACTGAGCACAGGGGCAGTTTCTGCTGCAGTTGTGGAAAAGCAAAACTAACATCTGCAACCCACTGCAGGGTTTTCAAAGCATTTTTCCCTTGTCTCTCCTGTGCTCTTTCTCCTATACAACCACAAGGAAGAGGGCGACTCAAATACGGTTTTTGTTACGTACTCAACCTGCATCCCTGCTCAGCCTGTCAAATCAGGCTGAAACGTCATTGGTGAGTATTTATTTGAGAATTGCCAGAATATATATATATTTTTGCTTCACACTATCAATTGGAAAACAATTTTCCAGCCTTCCCAAATGAGTGTGGCTTCAGATGTTTCCAAATTTGCCCAAACTTGTGCTAAGACTATATACTATTCAATTCAACGAAGCAATTATTTACTAAGCGCTCTCTGTGTGCTGGGGGGTGTCCCACTTGTCACCTGTCATGCCTATTGAGCTCTAAGTGTGTGTAGTCCAGGAATTTTCTTTTACGCCCAATGTCTCAAGCAAGTCTGGTTGCTGCTCCAGCAGGACCTGAGGGGTCCACGGAGCACACAGGCACTCAGGAGATTTTATAGGGTGTGAAAGACCTATAAAATATGGGAGCACCGCGTGCCAACCAAAGGAGCATCAGGAGGAGTGCTAACCCCATCTTGGGAGAAGAACATATCTCGTGTGACATGAAAATAGATAGCTGTCACATCTTCACAGTATGTTAAGGAGAAACATACTGTTTGAATTACAGAAGTGGTGTGAAAGCATCCTGTCTAAGGAAGGCAGATGAAAGCATGCATATTTACCCCTTGACTTTGTCTGCGTTCATCATAAGCCCCTCCCTTATCTCGTCATGGCCTTGACACCTTGAGAGCTGCACAGGATATTGGCTCTAAATAGATTCCTGGGAAAGATCTGAAAAGGCTGTGTCATGCCAGGGCGTGGGACACAGTGAGGGAAGGGACCAGGGGTGGACACCAGGACCGGGGTAAAGGGTCTCCATAGAACAGCTGGCTCTGTTTAGCAGAGTAGCCATGGCCAGGAACAGACAAGGCCACAGGGCCCCAGCCTTGGTAACGATCAGGCCACTCAACTGAGATGCTAGTTTTGGGATTCTCTACTTGCTGTCCTCTGTGCCCACCCCCGCACCGATGCTGTCTTCTAGGCAATGTTAGATGCCCTCTCTGGGCCTTCACCAGAGCCCTGACCCCCCCCTGCTGGCACTTGCTTTCTTTTTTTTTCTTTTTCTTTTCTTTCTTTTTTTTTTTTTAAGATTTTATTTATTTATTTGACAGAGAGAGATCACAAATTGGCAGAGAGGCAGGCAGAGAAAGGGGGAAGTGGGCTCCTCGCTGTGCAGAGAGCCCAATGCGGGACTCGATCCCAGGACCCCAAGACCACAAACTGAGCCGAAGGCAGAGGCACAACCCTCTGAGCCATCCAGGTGCCCAGGCACTTGCTTTCTTTAGGGTAATCCTATGGTCACTTGCCACCTCTCTTGAGCTCTAAATGTGTATAGTTCGGGAGTTTTCTTTTATGTCCAGTGTCTGCCATAATGCTTGGCTCAGAGTAACTCTCAGAAAATATTTGTTTCTGGGGCATCTGGGTGGTTCAGCCATAAAGCGTCTGCCTTCGGCTCAGGTCATGATCCCAGGGTCCTGGGATTGAGCCCCACATTGGGCTCCCTGCTCAGCGGGAAGCCTGCTTCTCCCTTTCCCACTCCCCCTGCTTATGTTCCCTCTCTTGTTGTGTTTCTTTCTTTCAAATAAATAAGTAAAATCTTTAAAAAAGAAAATATTTGTTTCTATTTTAAAAATTAAAAAAATACTGGAAATTCTCAAATTAAAGCAAAACATATGCACGCACTTAGTCCCACTGCTTTTTAAAAAAAATTATAGAGATGTAAATGTTCCCTATTCACATCCTTCCTTCTTCCTTTGCTAAAAGGGATATGTCAATATATGCCGGGGACCAGCCTGAGCAGAGATGTGGGTCCCGAACCATGGGATGTCTGGTGGGCAAAATAATGACACAGACATGGAGATCTGATGCAAGCTGACAGACCCGAGGTCAGTCAGGGGAGACCTATGAAGCAGGCTCAGGCTCACGCTCTGGCTTTCTAGCTCTGGCTTTCTAGCTCTGGCCCTCTTGCTCTGCTTCTCTCTCTGCTTCTGTCTCTTGCTCTCTGCTTCTCTGTCTCTGTTGCTCTCTCTGTTTCTCTCTTCACAGGCTCTCCACCTTTGCCTCTGGCTCTGCCTTTCTCTCTCTCTCTCTCTCTCTCTCTCTCTCTCTCTCTCTCTCTCTCTCTCTCCCTCTCTCCGGACTGTCAAGGGTCTCAGTCTTTTATTACTCCCAAGTGAGGAAGTTGGGTGGTGCAGTGACATCTTTAACTGCTTTTGCACCCGCCCTAGAGACAGGATTAGTATTGTTACTGCAGAGTACAGAGTGATTGCTTAAATTCACAGAAGCTGAGACCATTGAGGCAGAGGGATCAAGGAATACAGATAAGGCATACAGAGATATGATTACCAGGAGGAGGATTAAATGGAACAATATGTCTTGGATAAGCACACAAAGGACATATTGCCCCAGCCCACAGGAGAAGTGGCTTTCCTGATTCTAGGTGGGGAAAGCCCAGAGGGGCTTTCATTCACATTCACATACCTCCACCAAAATTCCTGGTGGCTTGGGCATGGGAGGAGGGGCGGATTACGCACCGTCCCCAACAAATATATACAGTAAATGCTGGTTAAGTGAATTAATAAATTCTCATAAACAGATAAGCTTAATCAAGTTGAAGAAGCCAAGAGAGGGGTGTCAGAAGTTAAGTCAACAATCAGAAGGCTCATCACCCCATGTCAAGATTCTTAAATTCATCACATCTGCACACTCCCTTCTGCCATGGTTCTGGACAGTGGGACGTAGGCATCCTTAGAGCCTATCATTCTGTCTACCATAGAGCCCACGGGGCAGAGAGATAGAAAATCTAAGTATTTACAAGTCTGGACTCTCCTTCTAAGGAGCAGTTTGACCTCACTCACTCACTTTCCTTCTTTGGATCCTAACTTCCTTATCTGTAAACTGGGGAAGCTCACTCAACAAATGTTACTAACCATCCCATTCTAAAATTTAGAGATATAGAATAAAACAGACAAAATTCTCTGCTCTTGTGATTCTAGAGGAGGAGCGGATAAATTAAGTAGAATATGTTAGATGGTGATAAGGTTGAGAACAGGTGAGGAGACCCATATGTTGAAGGCAGAGCAAGGTATGGGGGAGGCCGTGGGGGAAGAAGCCAGAAGGGGAGGCTGGGTTGGAGAATGAAGACCATTTGGGCCTTCCAGGTCTTGGTAAGGATTTGGGATTTTTTTCAAATGACATGTAAAGCCACTGGAGGGTTTTGAGCAGGGGGGCGACCATCATCTGACATACATTTTAATGGGTTGCTCTGGCTACTAATTAGGAATAGACCGGAAAGTTTAAGAGAGGAAGCAGACTGAGGTGTTCATACCTTATTCTCTTCAACTTTGCCTTTCAGTACGCCTTATTCATGCACATAGCCAGCTTCCTTTGCAGTCATCCCTCCTAAGGGCACCCTGGTCGTCTTTCCAATTTGAAATTCCATTCAGCCCCTCCTTTAAGAGCCACTCAGCGCACACCTCAGAACTGTAAGGACACTCGGGGAATTTGTTTTCCTTTGCCCTCATCTCCAGATGAGGGAACTAGGGCCCAGACCCTTAGGAAGCCTGTCCGAGGTCATACAAAGAGCAAGGAGGATAGCCAGGACTGCCCTTAAAGTCTGATTCAAAGGAAATGGTAAGGTCTTCTTGATACAAAGACGTTTTCCCTGAAATACTTTTGCTGCTCCCAGTTTCCCTCCTTAGAGTGCAGAGAGCATCTTATTCAGCTTTGTAAACTTGGCACCTAGCATGAGGCTTGGTACACGATAGACCCTGTATTTGCTTATGTGGACATAACAGAATGTCAAGCCATGTTTATGTTTATTACCATCATGCCTCCCCACCCCACTGCAGCCCACTGCCTCATGGTGTTAAATGTCAAACAACTGGAAAGGACTAAGAGCCTTGAGAGGTAAGCCCAGTGTTCTAGGAAATGAGGCCTTATTATTTTAACAAAAGACATGGAGTGGGATCTTCCTAATATAGTAAAGGTCAGTGCTAGAGCCCCCTTCTTTCTCCTTCCTTCCTTGATCTCGAAGCAATTGTAGGATACGCATAACATAAGCTGTGAAGGGATGGTATTCTTCAAGAGAAAGCAGTCCTATTTCATGTGAACTTCTGTGCCCTCGACATGGAGGCCTTGCTCTTACCAAGGGGGTAACTGGTAGAGACAAGGTAACTGCCAAGCGTAGCCAGGGCTGGTGTAGGAGCTGTGCATGCTGACTGACACACAGGCCCTAAGACCCCATGGACTCACACACTGGGTCATCTGGTTGCCAATATTTTTTTTAAATGGGGGACTTGATTTCACACTACCACATGCGTTCTCCAGAATGGCACCTACCTTATTGTATTTTAATAAACTGACAAGTGTTCCCTGCAGTACTCAGCTTCCCCAAGGTGGGATCTTCATTTTTGTCCTCCGTGGATCCCAGCACTTAAGACAGTCCCAGGCTAATAATACGTGGTCGATAAGTATGGGAAAGAAGAAGGAAGGAAGGATGGGAAATGGGGTGGGAGGAAGGAAAGAATGCTGGCTTTCCAGGTCCTTCTGTCTCCAAGTTTTCAGAGTGGGAACTAGAAAGCTCTAGCCCGGAGAAGGTGGTATACATGGTGACTCTAAGAAGTATCAGACATGGGGCGCCTGGGTGGCTCAGTTGGTTAAGCAACTGCCTTCAGCTCAGGTCATGATCCTGGAGACTCAGGATCGAGCCCCGCTTTGGGCTCTCTGCTCGGCAGGACGCCTGCTTCTCCCACTCTCACTCCCCCTGCTTGTGTTCCCTCTCTCGCTGTGTTTCTCTCTGTCAAATAAATAAATAAATAAAATCTTTAAAAAAAAAAAAAAAGAAGTATCAGATGTGGTGCCTATGGTGACACAAGATCACCTTTCTCGTCCTTTAGTTCTAGGGGTGTGCAATAAGCAGGTGATAAACTATTTTTGAATGAGTCATTATCCCACCTTAACTCTGAATTTACTATCTAATGATTTCTTAACAATATGCTCTTCTAGTTAGTCACATTTTGGTTCAATTCTTTCCACAGTTTATCCAATACAGTTTCTGGGTCTTCCACACATGAACAGTGCAGAATAATAATTAAGAGTTATAATAATTATTATTAGTGGCATTAATGATTATTAATTTTAATAATATAATAATAGTTAAGGAATCACTGAGGTCCCAGCTGGGTCATCTCTCAAAATGTGAGCATATTTTATCCTATTAGCTTACTGGGAGATCATTGGTTAAAAATGAGATCTCTGCATGAGCATAAGCTTACTGGGTCAAGGGCTGGAAGAAACCTTGAGAATCAGCTGGTTTCCCCACTCCAATTTTTTTTCCCCCGGGTGAAAAACGGGCTGAGATGTTAAGGACTTTCCAGTATCACCTTGCTTGTTTTAGCAGAGTTAGAACTGAGTCTAAAATCCAGTGTTCTTTTCAGTACACCCACTGCCTACTGGAACACAATTTCTTCTCTCTTGTTTCCCAGTCCTTTAACCCTCCTGATGGAAGTTCATCTTCTTAGATGCAGAACCGATACCGACAGATCCTTGAGAAGAGATGTTGGCAAACAGAGAGCTTGATGATAAATAGGGAGATGATGCAAGCACGAGGGCTGAATCCAGAAATAAATCATATGTTCACATAGTGTTTACAGAAATTGCGTTTTGAATAATTTCCATAGAAATTATTTTACCCACCACAGGAATGTTTCTCCCTCCCACAGGGATTTGACTGAACAGAAAGAGAAGTAGAATGGAGGAAAAGCAGTAATTTAGATTTATATATAAAACATTAGTTGGAACCTAAGTAATAACCCTCAACTAATCAGAATATTTTATGCATTCTGCTTTTTAGTGGAAAGAGCAAACCACATGAAAGCAGGCATATATCAGAGATTTTAATAATGCTTTCAGGGCTTATTTTAGGCTTTCAATTTCCCCCCCAATTCCCTGCACTGCCTTTAAAATATCCCACTGCACACCTCCCTCTTTCTTCTCCCATGTGTTCATTTGTCCATTTAATCAATCTGCCAATATTAATTGAGGCCTCCTCTGATGTCTCAAGTCATCTGCTAGGTCAGAGTTGAAAACATAGTCTTGCCCTCAAATGCAACACCTGGTTAGAAAATTATCCTAATAAGATTTACATTTTTATCATTTTTTTCAGAGTTGCATTTCTAGTTCTATAGATGGATAGCAGCTCTGTACTGAATATTTCCATCTGGCTTTCCAGATTCACTGTTACCATTTTGCAGCCTGTTCTGGGCTTCTGCGAGATGGGGGTTATGGGAGAAGGACTGACCTTTATGGACCAGATAAATTGCATTCCTTTGTCCTGAGGTTCAGTGAATGAGAGGTATCAAAAGATAAGATCAGAAGATAGGAGGAGAGGGAGGTAGGGCTATCGCCCCTATGCCATCACCCCCCGCACCTCACTCGTCACACCTGCCAAGGTATGGGTGGATATTGTTTACCTTCCTCTCCTAAGATCACAGCACCTGCTCGATAATCTTCTAGAACTCTTAGGTTAGCAGCTCTTCAGTCATATAAATCACTGTGATTGCCAATTACAAAATAATGAGTACAGTTCTGAGAAATAACAAAGCAATACGATTGGGAATGAAGTGAACTGCCACCTAAAGGAGCTAGAAAAAATGAAAATGGGTCAGGATATTCTTCTTGCTTACCCTTTGAAAAGCTATGTGTTGGGGTGCCTGGGAGGCTCAGTCACTTAAGCATCCAGCTCTTGATTCTGACTCAGCTCATGATCTCAGAGCTGTGAGATGGAGCCCGGTGTTGGGCTCCACACAGAGCGTGGAGGCTGCTTTTGATTCTCTCTCTCCTTCTGCCCCTCTCTCCCTCTGCCCCTCCCCACACTCATGCATGCACTCTCTCTCAAAAAAAACAAAAACAAAAAACGAGAAGGAGAAGAAGAAGAAGGAGAAGAAGAAAGAGGAGGAGGAGGAGGAGAAGAAGGAGAAGAAATGTGGAAAGTCATCTCATGGCCACAGTTAGGTGAGAAAAGTTTCATATTCCCTGTTTTTCATAAACCTAACCTGCTGTGACAGGATGACAAGTAGGGACCATTTTATTTGGTGGAGTAGCTGTCTGGAGCAGTCTTGGGAAAATTTTGGGGCCCATTCTCAACATTTGCATGTCAGTATCTGCCATGGACATGGGGTCAGGGGATGTGCTCTGAAATGTGGATCCTGACTTTAATACCTATGTCTGCATCTCTGAATGAATCTAACTTGAGAGAAAACAGAAACTAGTTCATAGAACCACAAGAGCTACAGTGTAGTCTAGCCCTCCTGCTTTAATATTTTGAGGATAGTTGACACCCAATGCTATCTGGGTTTCAGGTGTACAGGTCTAGAACTTCTCTAGACTGTGCTATGCCCACCACAAGTGTAGCAGCCATCTGTGACCACACAACAAATTACAATATCATTGATTATATTCCCTATGCTGTGCTTTTATTTCCTTGACTCGGTCACACTATCACTGGAAGCCTAGATCTCCCACTGCCATTTAGTGATTTTGCCCATCCCCCCAACTTCTCCTCTCTTGTTATCTATAGGTCTGATTCTGCTTTTTGTTTATTCATTTGCTTTTTTAGATTCTACTGAAGTGAAATCATATGTCTTTCTCAGTCTGATTAATTCACTTAGCATAATGCCTTCTTAGGTCCATCCATGCTGTCTCAAATGGTATGATCTCATCCTTTCTGTGGCTGCATAATATTCCGTGTGTGTGTGTGTGTATGTGTGTGTGTGTGTGTGTGTGTGTGTGTGATCTTCCTTATCCACTATCAGGTGGCACTCAGGTTGCTTCCATAACTTGGCTATTAAAAATAATGCCACAATAAACATAGGGATGCAGATGATCTTTTCAAATTAGTGTTTTCATTTTCTTTGTAGCCCTCCTATTTTTTACTCACTTTACAGATATAAAAAAAGAGGCACATGAAGCTTAAATGATTCACTGAGATCAGAATGGAACCAGCATACAAATTTTCTCTGAGTTCATGCTCACTTCTACTAATTAAGGACAAAAAGTGAAGAAAATCACAGCTGATTGCAAGTGTCAGTGGGTGTTGGAAAAGTCCAACAGAATCTAACTGGTTAAGATGGGATTTGACTGAGACAGTGAGGTTAACACTCTCCCTTGTTTCACATAGATGAAGACGATCTTTCCATGTTGTTGTTGTCTTACTTTTAGTTATTCCTAGCATCACACTACACCACAGACATAGTGTATGGGAAGGATCTAATCGAGTTTGATTACTAGATAAAATAGAAGGGAGGCTATTTAAAAAACACTCTAAGAAACTTTGTTGTGACCTAGTTCTTTTTGTAAAACATAAACTCAGAAGTGGGAAGCCTGCTCACCCACTGTGGAGTGGCTGGGAGCAAAGGGTGGTTATTTAACAATAGAATGAGTGTGCAGGTAACATGTAGGTTTTGTCTGCAGGGCCATACCTTCTGGAACAGATACGGCATGCAAAGAGAGAACAAAGTAAAGTGCTCTTCCAAAACTTTAATTTGCTAATTTCTAAGCTCCATTTCTTCCATGGAACATGTGCCCTAAGACTGAGGGTGAGCAATGGGGATAGAGAATACTGAAAGTAGTCTCCCACATTTCTAGAGAATTTTTTTCCCCATTCTGGATCCATACTTATAGGAGCAATTCTCTGTCTTCTTTGAAGACCTGTACTATGATGTTGAAACAGCAGCTTGAAAAAAAAGTATATAGAGAAAAGATTAAATATGAATAGGAATTCCAGGGCCTACACCATCCCCATAAAATCAATCCTCTTCCTGGTACCCTAGGCTAAGGACTCTACAAGTAATGGAGTCATTTCTCTGAAGACCGACGCATGCAAATTATCCACTTTATGTCTGCTCTCTCTACACACTCCTCACCTTCTCCCATTCCCAACTGCCAAGTGGGAAAGACAGCTTGGGAAGAAACTATGGCCTTGGCCTTTAATTTTAAGGGAAAGGTACTCTGAGAAAAATTCTATTTTGCTATCCACATTACACAGCCTCTCTCTTAATTTTGCTAGATGGCATCTTCTAGGAAAAAAGCGATCGTAATGCCTCCCTTAACCCCCCTCCCAAGCCCCTCTCCCACAGCCTCCCGCTTATTATCTTTACACATTTCATTTGACGGTATAATAAGCACTTCCCTAAAAACAGCTAGGGAAAGACAGCATCTTTTAATGTTAGGGGTCAGAGATGAGTACATCAAGCCTGTAAAAATCAGTCATTTAGTTGCCTTGACCTGAAAGCATGACCCAAATATGTGCCTTTAGGTGAAACCTTGCCCTCGGAGCAGCGCTGGCCTTCACTACTCCACTTTATAGTGGTGTCACTTAACAGAGAGATCTTGCCTGAAGATTGTGGTTCTTTCTATCCCATTGTGTGATTTTTGTCAAGGTACTTAGTATGTCTGGATTATTTTCATTGCTATGAAAGGAGGGGCAGGACCAGCATTAAGCCAAAGGTTGGGGGTAGGAAGAGAAAGAAACAATCTCCCAGTCATTATTACGGTTTCCCCGCATACTTTGATGACCCTCGGAAGTGATCTCACCAAACAGTGGACTCTGCCTTACTTTGATTTGGGTCCTTAGAATTGAGTCCAGCATAAGAGCATGGCCCTATCCCAAAATAAGAAGAGAAAGGTTTACCTTCATTATGGAATCTCTCCCTCCATATTTGAAAAACATATTCAATATAAAGGAAAGGTCAGAGGTGAACGGGTTGTGCTTTAAGTAAGTTTTGAACATAGATGCCATCAAGTCTTTGCAGTTTGCAAAATTCTTCCTTAAGTGAATAAACGTGTAGGGTGACTCTCCATTACCTTGATCAGCATCTAATACCAACCTGACACTTAGAATTAAATTAGAGAAACAAAATTAGATACTTTGAGACTTGAGGGCTGATTATACTACTGGAGCTAAGAGTGGATTTAAACCCTTTCCTTATCCCATTTAAATCTAACTAGATATAAACTCTCCATTACTGAGGAATAAAGGTGTGTCTGCAGAGGTGGAGGGTTCCCCTTGATGTTCTTGGACAAGGAAACCTAATCCTTTCTTCTGACACACATGGTTGCAATAGAAAGCGTTCCCCAACTGCCAGTCTGGTTTTAATCTATTGTTTCAAGCAACACGAGATTTGCAGGGAATGTTAAGGAAAGAGCAAAATAACCAGAATTTATTATAAAATAAAAGTGTGGATGAGAAATCAAATTTGAAAACAAGTTTTCAAAATTGTAGGCATAAACATCTGTAGACATACAGCGTATGCCATAAGTATAGGACTATACAAGTTTTTAATTGTAAGTGTATCTAAAGTCTGCTTTAAGTACAGCATTTATGTATCATTTTATTAAAGTTCGTTGGCTTACCAAATAATAGCAGTGGTGAAATATTGCTAATAAATACAGTGATGTTTTACTTAAAAACACTGTTGGACAGTGAAATAGTCCACAAGTGAACTTCTGTAACCAAACTATTCCTGCATTATGCAAGTTTTTAAACCGTTAATTACTTTGTATGCAAACATTTCAAGACTGTATTATAAAACTTTTCATTAAAAGATACACTGAATAACATTTTTCCTTAAGATTCAGGGTTAACATTTAAAATACTCACTAAATATGTAGATTGTAGTGTACTTCTTAGAAGAGCAGAAGATGATGAGCTTACACAACGGTGAGCTTTTTCATGCTACTTCCTCAATGCCCAAAAGTTTCAAAATGCCACTGTAAAAGAGTACACAAGCAGACGAAACTAGCTTGCTTTAAATGAGAGTAGCATCTTTTCTGCTGTCAGTTTTCCCTCTCGGGTGGAAGGGAATATACCAACATACCAACCTCTGACAATTAGTTACATATTTTGCCAAAGTAAAATTTAGATTTCAAAGAGGTGCCTGCTCTGTGTAAAGTATTATACAAGGTGCTGGGAGAAATACAAGAAATACAAAACCTAGTCCTTGTCCAGGGAGCAACCTGGCTGGCTGAGTTGATACCCAAGAGTCAAGTCACCACTGTGATCGGAAACAATTTATTACTCTATGTGTGAAAATAATGTACTTTATGGGGCTCCTGGGTGGCTCAGTTGGTTAAGCGACTGCCTTCGGCTCAGGTCATGATCCCGGAGACCCGGGATGGAGTCCCACATCGGGCTCTCTGCTCGGTGGGAAGCCTGCTTCTCCCTCTCTCACTCCCCCTGCTTGTGTTCCCTCTCTGTGTTTCTCTCTGTCAAATAAATAAATACAATCTTAAAAAAAAAAAAAGAAAAGAATGTACTTTAAAAAATACAGATGTTGAAGTTGTTCCCCTTGTGCTCGGATATACCCTCTTCAATGGGAGTATGCCTTGGAAATATCTCCCATGGAAATATTATCAGTCATGTGAGTCTTTGTAGATAAAAGACTAAAATTACTGCTTGAGGAAATAAAGTAGGCAGGCCTGTGACAGCTTTCCCCTGTAACCCTCCTTTTATTGCTAGGTTTTCTCTTATAATCCAGATGGCTGAACATGTCAGAAGTCTAACCTTACTAATCCCTACGGTCATTTAATCTAATTAATAACATAGCTGGAAAATGGTATTTGGATGCTTTGCTGTATAATGAGTACAAAACACAGGCATTTTTAAAAGCACAGGTTTACAAGGGATCCCGGGCACCTTTGTAATGATCAATCATCATTTACACTGGCAAGGCCTCTTAGCTGGGTTTCAGTGAAGACTACATTTTTCGGTTTAAAATGTGTTTTGACTACGTCTTTTAATTTCTATCATCTGACCACTTCTATCCTGCAAGATTCTACCTGGTGGTAGTTCCTTACTTTCAGTCACCATCCATTTTATAGTTTGGCTCTCTCTCCTGGGCTCTAGGCCTGCTTAATGGTCACCACATTTGAAACTACTGCACACACCTCAAATTTATTAGACAAAACCAAACTCGACTGATTTAAGAATAACACTTGGTTTTCTCAGGTTTTTTTGTTTGTTTGTTTTTGGCCTTCATCCTTCCAGTTCCTTCCCTGTTTATTTTTACATTACACCAAATATGCTTAAATTTCACCAGTACTTTGTGCCACTCTTAAGACATTTTTTAATGTATGGTTTTACTTCACAAACTTTGTCTTAACCTATTAAGATTTCAGTTGCTTTAAGAGTATGGACATCCTTGGGGTGCCTGGGTAGTTCAGTCATTAAGCGTCTGCCTTCAGCTCAGATCATGATCCTGGAGTCCTTGGATTGAGTCCCACATCTGGCTCCCTCCTCGGCAGGAAGCCTGCTTCTCCCTGTCGCACTCCCCCTGCTTGTGTTCCCTCTCTAGCTGTGTTTCTCTCTGTCAAATAAATAAAATCTTTAAAAAGAAAAAAAAAAAAGAAATGCTTTAAGAGTATGGGCATCCTTAAATAGAGAAAGTCAAGTATCACATGGTTTCACTTACTTGCGGTGCATAAGGGGTAACCTAGAAGACAGTGGGAGAAGGAAAGTAAATGGGAAGTAGGGTAATCCAGGGAGAGAAACGAAACACCAGAGACTTTGGACACAGAAAAAAACTGAGGGACTTGGAGGAGGGGGGGGGGGAATGGGAGAGCCTGGTACTGGTGGGTACTGAGGGCACCTATTGCATGGAGCACTGGGTGTGGGGAATGGGGAATGAATCTTGGAACACTGGGAAAAAAAATTTTAAGTAACAATAAAAAAATAAAAAAAGACTATGGGCATCCTTATTCCATTTATCTTATACCTCTCCCTGTGGAAACGTGGTAATTTTCAGCATGTTCAATGGATAAACACAAGAAAACACATAAAGGAATTCTAACTAATCTCTTCCAGTTACAGGTTTACTGACAAGTTCTTTTTTGTCTGGGAGCTTTTTGAGTGCATGAGCAGAAGCAGGAGTACAGTGTTAATTCTTCCCAAAATGTAAACAATTTCTTCTATCAGGTATCACTTTCTGAAGCCCTCCCTGGATCAGGCTTCAGCTCCACAATTTTAACCACCTCTCTTCCGCAATCTTGGGATTTGCTTCTATAACACCTAAAACAGTGCATCGTTGACATGATACTCTATACGGAAAACCCAAAAGACTCTACTCCCAAACTAACAGAACTCATACAACAAATTCAGTAATGTGGCAGGATACAAAATTAACGCACAGAAATCAGTTGTGTTCTTATATACTAACAATGAAAATATAGAAAGGGAAATTAGAGAATTGATTCCATTTACTATAGGATCAAAAACCACAAGATACCTAGGAATAAACCTAACCAAAGAAGTTAAGGATCTGTACTCAAGGAACTATAGAACACTCCTGAAAGAAATTGAAGAAGACACAAAAAGATGGCAGAGCATTCCATGCTCATGGATCAGAAGAGTTAACATTGTTAAAATATCTATACTGCCCAGAGCAATCTATACTTTCAACGCCATCCTGATCAAAATCCCACCAACATTTTTCAAAGCGTGGGAACAAATAAGCCTAAAATGTATATGGAACCAAAAAAGATCCTGAATTGCTAAGGAATTGTTGAAGAAGAAAAACAAAGCTGGGAGCATCACGTTACCTGATTTCAGGCTTTATTACAAAGCTGTGATCACCAAGACAGCATGGTACTGGCGCAAAAACAGAGAAATAGACCAATGGAACAGAGTAAAGAGTCCAGATATGGACCCACAAATCTATGGTCAAATCATCTTCGATAAAGTAGGAAAAAATACCCAGTGGAAAAAAGACAGTCTCTTCAAAATGGTGCTGGGAAAATTGGACAGCTACGTATAGAAGCATTAAACTAGACCATTCTCTTACACCACACACAAAGATAAACTTGAAATGGATGAAAGACCTCAATGTGAGGCAGGAATCTATCAAAATCTTAGAGAAGAACACAAGCAGTAACCTCTTTGACACTGGGTACAGCAACTTCTTTCAAGACACGTCTCCAGGGGCACCTGGGTGGTTCAGTTGGTTGGGTGACTGCCTTCGGCTCGGGTCATGGTCCCGGAGACCCGGGATCCGAGTCCCACATTGGGCTCCCTGCTCGGTGGGAAGCCTGCTTCTCCCTCTCTCACTCCCCCTGCTTGTGTTCCCTCTCTGGCTGTGTTTCTCTCTGTCAAATAAATAAAATCTTAAAAAAAAAAAGAAGACATGTCTCCAAAGGCAAAGGAAACAAAAGTGAAAATGAACTTTTGGGACTTCATCAAAATAAAGGCTTCTGCACAGCAAAGGAAACAGTCGACAAAACGAAGTGATTACCTGGGAATGGGAGAGGATATTTGCAAATGACACTACAGACAAAGGGCTGATATCCAAGATCTATAAAGGACTCCTCAAACTCAACATCCAAAAAGAAGATGAACCCATCAAAAAACGGGCAGGAGACATGAAGAGGCACTTCTCCATAGAAGACATACAAATGGCTAAGAGACACATGAAAATGTTCATCATCACTAGCTATCAGGGAAATTCAAACCAAAACCACACTAAGCTACCACCTTACACCAGTCAGAGTGGCCAAAATTAAGAAGACAGGAAACAACAAGTGTTGGAGAGGCTGCGGAGAAAGGGGAACCCTCTTACACTGTTGGTGGGAAATGCAAGTCAGTGCAGCCGCTTTGGAAAACAGTGTGGAGATCCCTTAAAAAATTAAAAATAGAGCTACCGTATGACCCTGCAATTGCACTACTGGGCACTTACCGCAATGATACAGATGTAGTGAAAAGAAGGGCCATATGTACCCCAGTGCTCATTGCAGGAATGGCCACAATCGCCAAACTGTGGAAACAGCCAAGGTGCCCTTTAACAGATAAACGGATAAAGGTATGGTCCATGGAATATCACACGTCCATCAGAAAGGATGAATACCCAACTTCTGTAGCAACATGGACCGGATTGGAAGAGATAATGCTGAGGGAAATAAGCCAAGTAGAGAGAGTCAAGTATCACATGGTTTCACTTACTTGTGGTGCATAAGGAGTAATATATAGGACAGTAGGAGAAGGAAAGGAAATGGGAACTAGGATAAATCCCAGAGGGAGACGGAAACTAAGAGACCTTGGACTCAGAAACAAACTGAGGATCTTGGAGGGGAGAGGGGTGGGGGATGGGTGAGCCTGGTGGTGGTTACTGAGGGCACGTATTGCATAGAGGACTGGGTTTGGGGTATAAACAATGAATCTTGGAACACTGATAAATAAATAAATAAATAAATAAATAAATAACAACAACAAAAAACACCAGTGCAACGTTTATTTGCCTGCTATGCACCAGGCCCTGTAAAATAGGTGTCTGTACCTTCAGTACCTTTACATGGTAGAGTTCAACAAAGGTTTGTAGATGAATGCATCAAGGAGGCCACATAAGTCTCAAAGGACCACTTAATGAGCTCTAACAGGACTGGGTAGGCCCCACTCCTAGAGACACTTCTTAAAAGCTGCCTCTGGATGGCTGGAATCCGAAAAGGAATTTATTTGACTTTCTTTCCGTCTAAAACAACATTCTCCCATCAGAAGCGGCCACAAAGACTAGGTCTCCCGGGCAAACTCAATACCCAAGCCCCACCCCGTTTCTGTCCCCACCTGCTCCGCAAAGACCCGACTCCGGCACGCAGCTGCGCAGAGGCGCGCCCGGAAGACAGGGGCGCGCACGCAGCAAGCCACACGGCGGCAACTCTGGGGCTGGCTCTCTGGGCAGACGTCACTCAAGTCAGTACGGCTCCACCCCTCTGAAGATGGCGTTGCGCTCAATGTGGAAGGCGCGTGGGTGCTGGAGCTTCATCCGGGCACTTCATAAAGGACCCGACGCTGCTCAGACTGCCCAGGTAATCACAGCGGACCTTTTTCCCGCCAGCTTCCCATTCGGCTAGGTCCTTCCCGTTTCCCCTCCCTCCACTGGTTTCTCTCTTCGCGTTTCGTCTGGAGACTACCGAGCTGTTTCTTTCCTAACGTCCACTGTCCCAAGACTGCCTTCGTACTAGGAACGTGGCGACGATGCAAGGATGCGCGATGATGTCACGCGCCGTGGTGGGAGGAGCGCGTCTCTGCCTGCCCACTTGGCCCCCGCTTCTTTCCCAGGGAGCCGGCACCGCGGCTGTTGCCAGGCAACGGGGGAAGCCACGTAGGGGACTTTCCCCGGCTGCCCGCCTTCTCACGGCCCGGTTACTATTTCACCCTTCCTTCTGAGGGGCCCGCGGAGAGATTAGAGAGGAGGTTTTGTGAGGAATTGGGCGATTTAAGTTAGAGCGGCCGCTGGACACGCTCGCTGGGGCAGGGGGTCATTTCAGTGCCAGCTGTCAGCGCGTCTTCCACCCCGGTTCCTCAGGCCCCAAGGTAGAGCTGCCTCGAGCAGGCTCCGTGAGGGAATTACAGCAAGTTGCCAAAGCGCGTCGTCCTGTCCTGCGCCTGGCAGCACGGCTGTCTTCGTTACCGTGTCGTGCTGCGAGCGTGGACACCGCTTCCACCCACCCCATCAGGATCTCGCATTTTAGGGGACAAATACGCACATATACCCCCTTTCAGTCTTCCAGATGCTTACTTCACTCATTCATGCGCTTACTCGATGTCTTCCGAGTGCGGTCTTGGTGGTGGGCACTTTGTTGTACATCCCTTGGGACGCATCTTCAGGGCACTACCAAGAAACGTGAGATTCTGTGATGATCACGTGATGTCTTGGCATCCTTGCATCTTCGTGGTCAGAACACCTAGGCGTGCGATTTTGTGTTCGAAGGGGTGTATTGGAAAAGAGCACTAGACTTGAAATTACAAATCAGAGATCAGGAGATTTGTCTGCCGCTTGCGAGTTGTGCGACGTGACAGGTCAATCTCACCGGATTTGTTTTGTTTTTTTTTTTTGAAAATGGGTGGAGGAAGAATGGGATCGATCGGCCTATTCCTGTTCCTCCAAGCTTTGGAAAATCTATGGCTCCGTGGTTATGAAGCCGAAGGAAAGCAGTGTGCTTTATTAGGAAAACCAAGATTTGAGTTTCACTTGTTTTTCCAGTCATCTCGTAAATTAATGTTCTGTACTCAAGTTTCCCCCATTGATAGGGGCCTCACAAGATTCATTTTTAAGGATAAAGGAGATACCAGAGAACTCTGTCAACAAAACAGCTACTTAAGTGTTATTTTTAAATTTCAGGCACCAATGTTGGGTAAGAATTGATTCAAAATTAGATAAATCCATTCCATACTCCTCTCTTTGAAGTTGGGGGGTTTGATTCTGCAGAACCAGAAATTGGTTGATTACTATTTTATAGCTAGCTAATAGCATATTAAAACCTGTGGTACCAAACTTAGACCCAAACTTCCTCACTTTCTAAACCCAAGAGGTGAGAAAGTCATGAGAAATAGGAAATCAAAGAGAGAAGGAAAATAAGCTAGGGCCCACTAATGATTACCCAGGGAATTTTAGGGCACTAAATTATTATATATGCTAAGAAAAAAATCTCTCAAACCTCTCGTATTATTTCAGTGGAATTAATGAATATGGTTATCTGAAGGTTAATCAACTGCTAATCTAAATAGTTCCAAAATGTAGGATTTCCAAAACAGATTAGTGTTTCCAAACCTTTAATTTATCTTTGAGTAGAGTAGGAATTAAATGTAAGTGAGAGCATTTCTTTTAAAGTATAAATCTCCATGTAATTTTCAGTCACTAACTATGATGGTTTGAGAGACGAATGTAGTCTTTTGAAAGACCAACTGAGAAAAGATACAAAATTGTTTTCCTAGTGTAATTATAATATTGTTTGTAAATAAATATTTATATAAATATATGCTCACAAAAAAAGACTGGAAGGAAACAACCAGTCTTAACTTTTTTTGTTTTGCTTTGGTCTTCCTAAATAGTGGGTAAAAGTCACTTAAGTTTTGTTCTTTAGGCTTTCTGTATGTTCTGCATGTTCAAAATTAAAGATATATCACTTTTAGACCCAGAATAAAGTGTTAAGGTGTAACTCTCCATATAAATGCATAGTCATTAACATCATCTGTGATATTTTAGATCTCTGAAAACCTAAAGAGATACTTGTCCCACAGTGCTATTATTAAAATGGCCTTAGAAAAGGACTAGAAATTTATGGGCACTTTTCTTGTATCTTCTCTTTCTCTTGAAAAGCTTCCTTTGAAGTCAAAGCGATTTTTGTGAACAGATGCAGAAATATGTGAAGTAAGAATTGGATTCTTAAACCAGATGCATTGGACGTTTTTATGATATCTCATAACCTTTGTAGAAAACAAAAATTATTTTGCAAGAGTATAGTCTAATAGAAAATATATTTTTATCACATGGACGATTCTGTCAAAAACTAAGAAGTAGGCAAGTTGCTTGTACTAGTTTGGTTACACAGTTGCTCCCTGAGGTGAGGGGCAGAAGTGTGTTGGAAACTATGACCAATAGAGTATTGTGATTCCTAGGTTGTTTTAATGTTTTCTTTAAAAAGCAAAATCTTGAATAATAAGGTTGGCACTGAGGATCTTTAATTATCTCAAAGGCAGGCTTTTTGCCTTTCAAGGCTAGAGATAGACCCAAGTTTAAAATAAAAAATAGAGAGAAACCAGGAATAAGTGATTCAAGCCATACTCATTGTGAGTTGTCTACAATTTATGTGAAAGTGGTTTATTTTGCCAGGTGTGACCTCACAAAAAACCGTTGATGTTTGACAAGATGAGAGTAGGCCCAGAGTGAGAGGAATGAAGATTTGACATGCTACGTTTAAATACTGATGGCATGAGGTAAATTTAAGCCTGTCACCATTGGCCAAACACAGAATCCACACTTCCTGAAGCCCTAACTTATGATGGTGTTGTACCAAGAGTGAAATATTGATGGATAGTAGACTTTTGCAAGAATATCTGTAGTCATTCAGTGTGAAATGTCCACATTTTGTTGCAGTTGAACAACACACCTCACTGTTGGCTGTCCCAAGCTGGGTGTGGCCAGTCTTAGCAGACCATTCCCAATGTTCATGGCTACCAAGCTTAGGCATTAGATGAAGGAGTCATGCCTGCCAAAAGATAAAAAAAGGCAGTGCATTAAATTATTGTTCTTGTATTCAGTTCTCTTGACTAGGCTTTTCAAACACTTGCTCTTTTTTTCACTTTTTTCTTTCTTTTTTTTTTTTCAAAGATTTTATTTATTTGACAGAGAGAAACATAGCTAGAGAGGGAACACAAGCAGGGGGAGTGAGAGAGGGAGAAGCAGGCTTCCCGCTGAGCAGGCAGCCTGATGCGGGGCTGGATCCTGGGACTCCGGGATCATGACCTAAGCTGAAGGCAGAGGCTTAACCACTGAGCCACCCATGTGCCCCACCACTTTTTTCTTTTAAAATGATTTTAGATTTACCATGTTGCAAAATTAGTACATAATTTCCTGTACATCCTTCACCAAGCTTCCTTTTACATAATCATAATACGGTGATCAAAGCAAGAAATAAATTTGGTACAATACTAGCTAAAGACCCATTTCACATTTCATCAGTTTTTCCACTGGTCTCTTACTGGTCCGGGATCAAATCCAGGATCCCATGTTGCATTTAACTGGCATGTCTCCTCGAGTTTATGGCACTTCCTCGATCTTTCCTGACCTTGGCACATTTGGAGAGGATTGGTTAATTATTTACTAGAATGTCTCTCAGTTTGGGTTTGTCTGATGTTTTCCCATGATTAGGTTATGAATTTTGGCAAGAATACCACCAAAGGGAGACTGTTCATAACAAGGCTTCAAGGCAGGTATTAGCACCTTATTTTAAATCACGAGGAAACTGACTTAAGTGACTTGCCTAAAATCACAATGCTGATTAATTGTGGAATTAGGATGGTAAAATTTACTATTGGTATTTCCTTCCCTATTTGGCAATTAATATTTGTTGTTGTAGGTTTCTGTGATCTCAATGACATTAAAATGGGGTAGTGTTCCCAGTGACTTTTCCCTTAGCTTTGCTCGCTCTGTTTGTCCATCCAACTTGCAACAAGAGCCCATCAGCATGGAGAGCTATCTGGAGCTTCTCTAGCCATCATTTTGCAAGACAGTAGCCATGCTGGTTTGATGAGGCTATTTCATCTCTGTGCTTTTCTTAAATGGTCGTGCACGGACCCACTCCAATGCCCCTTTTGAGCTTAATCCACCTGAGAGTCCTTTCACTTAAAATCCTCTTTAGACCGATTTTCTTGTGAACTGACTTAGCTTATTAGAAATAATAATTTTTAGAAGTATATTTGAGTAGATAATGGAAACTACTCATGGTAACTGATGAAAATATAGAGGAATAACAGTAAGTAGATGCTGAGGACTTTTGCTAGTTTCTATTCCGGCATCTGCAGCCAGGAAATGCTAAAAAGAATAAAGGCTGCTCCCTGAGATCCTTTCTCAGTCCCTCTATTGCATGGCTGCAGGTTATAGAAGAACTGTGTGCAGACTTACATAAATATATATATATTTAAGCCTCTATCTGTACAAAATCCTGTCTTTCAGAAAAGGAACGGACATTTAGCCAGGACTTTCTATGTGCAAAGTCCCTGTACTATGTGCTATACACTTTGTCTTATTTTCTTCTCTCAACAATCCTGCAAATATTATTGTACCCATTTTATAGAAGAGGAAACTAAGGCTCTGAAAGATTAGGTAACTTTCCCAAGTCAGAGCTAGGAAGTGGCAGTTCTGGGATTCAAATTCAGCCTCATCTGTGCTTTTTCCACCTGACCAAATAAAATCTTGCATCAGTTCCTGTTACATAAAACATAAAAGCAGAGCTTTTCTGATTTCAGGAGTAGAGGAGTAGCTAGAGCCCTGCTTGCTTGACCCCACTGCTGCCATACCTCCACCACACTGACAACAGCTCCAAAGATGGCGCCGCACAATCTTAAACTTCTTATGATGATGTTTGAAAAATACTTCAGCTTCCTAACAATATCCGAGTAAGTTTGTTGGCTGAGGACCACATATGGTGGATGAATTATGTTCTATGAGCTGCCCTGAAAATAAGTAGTTTGAGAGTATTCACTCTGATATGTGTGTATTTTATCACTAAAATGCAACATATGTTCTATTTATCTGAAGCAGCACCAGTGCTGAAGATAATAGCAGTCGATTTTCCTTCTTTCCTTCTTTCTTTCTAAACCCAGCTTACCTCCGCATAATATGCTGATCTTTGTGCATAAACATGGTTCTCTGGATTCCCTCAGTGATTATTATAACTAACCCACCCTCCAGCCTCCTCTTAAAGAACACTTATCCAGCTCGGCTCTTGATCCCATTCTACCGCTACCACTCAGCATTCGGGAATTTCTGTTTCCGAGACTGCAACATGAGGCCTAAGGCTTCTCGAATTTCCACAGGAGCCGTTTACTCACAGAGGGTGGCAGGTGCTCTGCCAGTGTGAGACGCTAGGTGCGGAGAGATAATTTATAGGCACAGAGGTGCTACAAGGACTCTAGCTTGACCTAATTTAACTCTGCTCGAGCACTTACAGTTTTCTCCATATATCATTTCTTAGCAGTACCGTATCTTTTATTCCCAATAGGAGGCGTAACACTTGTCCTTAAGGTGCTTGCTTACGGAATAGGTCAAGATTATGTCAAGGTCTTCACACGGCTCTGACATGTAAGTTCTATTGGGCTTCTAGCCATTTGTCAAAATTCATCTATAGCTTTCTTTTCTCATGGCACATAGTCATCTTGGCATCTATTGAACCTACTTCTGGTTGGCTAAGGAGTTGCCTTTTGACTGTCCCCTTTGTGTCCTAAAAGGCAAAGCTGAGCCACCGTGATTTTTAACCGATGGAGATTCTCACAGCTTCTTCTTCTCGATTCCTTGCCTTCTAGGCCAGGACACCAGCCAGCTATCAGTTTCTCCTTCATATTCCTGTCCTGATGTTCTGGCTGGGACTCACCAGAAGGCCAGGCAGATCCACTGTGGATAGAGCCCTGAATGAGTGATCTTGGTTCCGTTGCTTCTTATCCCAGGTTTTCGGGATGATAGTTGTAGATTTTTTCATTAAGGATATTTGAAAGCATAGAATAAAACAACAAATCTCACCTTGCAAAACATTTTCAAGTGGAATCTACTATTTTCTGTAGTATCCTGTTCTACTATAACACTTTGTAGTCTCCAGAATGCTTCACATATTCTTTTAATCTTAAGTGCAACATGCCAAGTTTCACTATTTAGTCACTTAAAATTTTGACTCACTGATTACATTCTCATTGTGTCAACCAATTTTTTTAACCAGTTGTAATGACGATGAATCTAAGTAAATATCGGTGTTCTTTAAAGTTTTAGTTCAGTGGATGTTATTTTCATATTTGTATTGAAGTCATTTAATGTTATTACAAATATAATGTATTGAAGTCATTTAATGTTATTACAAATATAATGTAAATAATAATGATGGAGGAGGTGATACTAGCACACATTTCTGCTTACCATGTACCAAGCATGGTTTTAAGCACTTGACATGCATTAGCTTATTTAATTCTCACAACCCAGTGAGGGTTGTGCTAATATGTGCCCCATTGTGTCGATGAGAATAGTAAGAGGTTAAATGACTCACCCAGGGTCACACAGCTTAGCAAATGTTAGAGCCAAGATATAAACCCTGATAGCCTGATTCCAGAGTTTGTACCCTAAGTATAATAAAATGCCTTAAATTTTGAACCAAAGTACCCGTGGTAATATTCTGATAACTGTCTTGCAACTTTTAAATCCGTTCCATGCAAGCCACTTGTATATCTTGCCATGGGGACATGCAGAGTAGAAATTATAAATCATCCTTTGTTGCCACTGTTCCTACACTCTTGCTTGACTCGATGAATTATGAAGAAGGAGCAAAGCTGTCTTGTGGATTTATCTCCATGTCTCTATTTGGCTACTGCCACTAGGATTTCTGTGTGTAAAATTAGAGTTTTAAACGCATGAGTCCCCAGGTGCATGTAGGAAGTTCTGTTTACACACAGTCTCTAGCTAAAAGGTCAACCTGTGCACAGCCCTGCAGGCAGAGGGGAAGTGGTGAGTGCAGAAGCTGATGGATGACCAAGGGGCCACTATCCAGGGTCTAGTTGGGATTTATGGCAAGAGTACTTTCTTCAAAAGTGCAGAGGTGCAAAGTGGGAAAGTGGGAGAAATGAAAGTGATTAGTGTTGTGGGCCATTTCTGCAAGTGATAAGTTAAGAATTTTATGGTAAAGGATCCTCATTCCAAGGAGCTTTTAAAGTGGTCTCTAATTCAGTATATGAATTAAAGTGAATTGTTTCCCATTAGTACATCAATTAGGATGCTGTTGAGGATTTAAAATGAGCAACATTGAACAGAATTTATTTTATACACCAAATAAAGAGTTCCTATGACGTTTTCCTAATACTCCCCATGAAAAAAGACTGCATGGGCCATTCTACTTTATAGTCGCTTAGGTCCACACTTTACTCACTATATTACCTTGGGCCCCTTTTGAGAAGTGGGAGAATGTAATGGAAAAAGGGATATGGAGCTGTTTACTCAAATCCCTGATTTGGATTCCTGTCCTCCCATGGGGAGAATGGGCTAAGCAGCCAGTTCATAAATTTGCTGGAAGAGAGAAGAGGTCTCTTAAGCGGGGGCTAAGTATGCAGCATGAAGGTGCAGTCCCAAGGGGGATGTTAAGGACCAGATTATGTAGAGCTCTTGCCAGTTCATGGGAGAGAGCCAGGTTGGCCATCCGTGGATACTAGTTACCTGGCCATCTTGGTGGTGAAGGAAGATCCTTCTCGGCAGGCAGGCAACTTTGGCTTCTCCAATGGCTGGCAACTTTCCAGCCACCCCCATGCCACCATGCTGTGAAGCTCAGTAACCTAGAGAAGCAAGTGTCTAGAGAATAAGCAATAAAATGAACATGATGCCTGTCATTTTAAAGCTTACTGGCCCCTTCCTAAGAGGAAGTGTGATAAAGCAGAAGGTATGTGACTCTTGGGATAAGTTAGGCCTGGTTATACTAGCTCTGTGATGCCAGGAAAGTTATCTGATCTCACTAAACTTCAGTTTTCTCATCTATAAGGTACTCATAATAATGCCTTGTACGAATATGTGGATTTGAGTTCCTGCCATAGATATATATGGCACTTCCCCAAAGTCTTTTTGCCAGTGCATAGAACCTAGTGGGTCCTTCATGCTACATGATGATTATTTCTTAAATAACATATGATTCTTACTCATTGAACTTTCTCTCCTCTACCCTTATCAATCTTAATCGTCCTTTGATTCCTCCATCACCACACTTCTTACCCTTCCATCCCTCCTCCCCAAAATCAGTCTCGTCAGTTTAATCCCCTTAAAGCATTTTGGTTTTCCCCTTGTTCAGCAACCTTTGGGGGGCCTCTAATGGAGTGTATTCCATTTAGAGCTCCAGATACAAGACTTCCCACAGTCTAGATCCAAAAAGCTTCTCTAGGCCATTACTATCTTACATGGATCCTTTGCCTTGGTGTTCATAGAATTTCTAACTTTGCTCAGAGCTCTTCCCTTTTGCTTCTTTGTTAATGCCACTGTCTCTTCTTGGAAAGGCCTTTCTTCCCGTTCTTATTTGTATTCCACCATTTTTGAAAAATGAAACAAAAACACCCAATTCCAGACTTCAAGTTCTATTACAAGACTATACTAATCAAAACAATATGGTACTGGCACAAAAATACACACATAGATCAATGGAATAGAACAGAAAACCCAGAAATGGGGGCGCCTGGGTGGCTCAGTGGGTTAAAGCCTCTGCCTTTCGGCTCAGCTCATGATCTCTGGGCCTGGGATCGAGGCCTGCATCGGGCTCTCTGCTCAGCAGGGGGCCTGTTTCCCTCCTGCCTCTCTGCCTACCTGTGATCTATCTCTCTGTCAAATAAATAAATTAAATTAAAAAAAAAGAAAACCCAGAAATGAATCCACAACTATAATCCACTTAATCTTTGATGAAGCAGGAAAGAATAATCAAACAGAAAAAAAGATAGTCTCTTCAATGAATGGTACTACTAAAACTGGACAGCAACATGTAAAAAAAAAGAAACTGGACCACTTTCTTACACCATACACAAGAATACATCCAAAATGAATTAAGTAGCTAACTGTGAGACCTGAAACCATAAAAATCCTAGAAGAGAACACAAGTATCCTGTTTGACATTGACTATAGCAACTTTTTTCTAGATACGTCTCCTGAGGCAAAGGAAACAAAAGCAAAAATAAACTATCGACGCTTCAGCAATTACAAAGGTAACAACAAGGGAAACAATCAACAAAACTAAAACAATCAACAAAACTAAAAGGCAACCTTCAAATGGGAGAAGATATTTCCAAACGGCATTTCTGATAACGAGTTAGTATCCAAAATATATAAAGAATTTACTAAACTCAACATCCTAAAAATAATCCAATTAAAACACTTCATGTCACCTGATGTGAATAGAAATCTTTCCAAAGAATACATATAGATGGCCAACAAACACATGAAAAGATACTTGATGTCACTGATCATCAGGGAAATACAAACCGAAACCGCAATGAGATATTACCTCGCACTTGTCAGAATGGCTGAAATCAACAACGCAAAAACAAGTGTTGGTAAGGATGTGGAGAAAGGGAAACCCTCTTGCACTCTTGGTAGGAATGCAAAATGGTGCAGCCACTCTGGAAAACAGTATGGAAGTGCCTCAAAAAGTTAAAAATGGAGCTACCCTACGACCTAGCAATTGCATTACTGGGTATTTACCCAAAGAATACAGAAACAGTAATTAAAGGGATACATGCACCCTGATCTTTATAACAGCATTATTTATAATAGCCAAATTCTGGAAACAGCCTAAGTGTCCACCAAATGATGAATGAGTAAAGAAGAGGTGATATTTATATCAGATGTATATAATGGAATATTACTCAACCATCAAAAAGAATGCAACGACATGGATGGAGCTAGAGTGTATTGTGCTAGGCAAAATCAGCCAGTCAGAGAAAGACAAAGCTGTGATTTTACTCATATGTGGAATTTAAGAAACAAAACACATGAGCAAAGGGAAAAAGAGAGAGAAAGGCAAACCAAGAAATAGACTCTTAACTATAGAGAATAAACCGATGGTTACCAGGGGGTGGGGGGGGTGAGTGAAATAGGTGGTGGGGATTAAGGGGGGCACTTGTCATGATGAGCACCAGGTGATGTATGGAAGTGTGGAATCACTATATTGTACATCTGAAACTAGTATTACCCTGGATGTTAGCTAACTGGAATTTACAACAACAACAACAACAACAACAACAGAACTTCTATATTGGTTCCAGAAAACTTTGTTCTGAAGTTGGAAATGATTGCTCCCATTTTGAAGTTTTATAGGACTTTGTACCTTCCTTATAGAAATGAACACATCCTTCCTTATATTCTGTCTCTGTTTATAGGCATTTGCTTTAGGACAGATGGAGAGTGTGCTCTTTTTTGAAATTTAGACCTTTTATGAACACTCCAGCAGGAAATGGCTTATAATTAATACCAGGGTTCCACAGGTGCAGCCTTAGCCTGCCACTCAGCAAGCAGATCTTCCCAGAAGTATGTTCTTGGAGACCTCCACCAGTCACAAAAGCTGGGGAGGGAAGGATTCTTCCTGTTGAGCCATGGCTGTGATAACTATGTGTGTGAGAAAATGAGTTATTACTGAAATCTTTGGCATAATAATTCCTGTAACAGAAAGAGCTCAATAAGTATTTGATTGAATGAATTCAGTGAAAAGTAAAGCCAAGGAGGTAAGACAAGAGAAAGTGCATACCATTGGCATTTAGCATATTGTTGAATTTAAACTCTACCTTTTTATGTATATTTTTCTGTATCTGATGTTAGAAGATGTTCAGTGTTTGCTGCAGTTCATAAATGATCATATTATTGCCCTACGTATCCAGATATTTATAAGTG
The DNA here is from genome assembly GCA_004023965.1 of Spilogale gracilis. Lineage (NCBI taxonomy): Eukaryota > Metazoa > Chordata > Mammalia > Carnivora > Mephitidae > Spilogale > Spilogale gracilis. The sequence continues at coordinate 24,477 of PITA01011640.1, read as the reverse complement.
ATTGGAAGATTATACCAGTTTTAGACCAATTTTATTTCAGTGATTTTCCAAGAAGGCTGCTGTAATTTCCAACTTGTTGCTATAACCGAATTTTATTGCTACTCTAGCTCTGAATTTATTTTTCACAGGCATAGCTTATCATCCTGCAGTTGCTACTTCTGCATATCCTATTAAAGTCTGCTACCTCTGAATATAGAGAGGCATAGGCATACACAGCATTAAGAGGAGACTTTATTTTGAGCCTAGTTTTGCCTCCGGATACTGTCTGGGTCAGTAAATGTGCAATATTATCTATATAAAAACTGATGTAGTGTTTTATAATATTATAAATTAAGAGCTCATGCAACTCATGCAGGAAATAAAAATCTCATTTATTATATCAACATTGTATTTTTTCTTAATTGTCCATCTTAAGTCCCTTTAAAACAACCTGTCAGACTATGCCTAGTACCGTTGCTTATTGGTCTTGGTATGCCCTCCATAAAGAGGCCTAGGTCCCATGGCACTCTTATACCAGGTAGACAGTGAAGCCGTTTGGAAGCTTACAATTTAATGCTGTTTCATTTTTCTTGGCACCAGAGTAAGAGTAGAGCTGTATGATTCAAGCAGAATTTAAATCTGTATTACAAAGAACTTATATTCTTCTTTTTAAAGTGGCCCGTGGTATTTTAGTTGATAAGGAAAGCTTTATTGGTATGTTTGTTACCATTCTATCCTTGACATGTTTAATAAAACCTCACATCATCCCAGCAGTTTTGCGAGTTGAGAGCCTAAATAAGATGAGAAACCATAAATTAGATTTAATAGGTAAATTCTGCATTGCTTTGAGATTTTCACCAATAGTGCTTAGCCAACAAGATGTGTTAAGAACAAGCTTTCTATCCTTGATCTAGGGTTGACCTTTTATGTGGCTATTGAGACTAAATGGCAAGAGCAGTTAGGGTTACAAATGAGGGCAGAGTCCAAATGATTGAAGCCAGGAGCCTTGGAGCCAGGCTGGATAGGGAAGACAAGGGGACAAATAGGGATCGCTACACCAGGGGAAAAAAATGGGAAAGTCAGAGGCTCTTATTTCCAAATGAGCTTTGGGAGCAGGTGTAATGGAAATAAAAGCACAAAGAGTTAAAAGGTTGAAGATTTCAGACTGAGTGGAATATTGACATTTATGATTTCAAAAATGGAGGAGTCATGGGTGACAAGGTCCAGTAGCTGACCATGGGACTAGGTGGTTGAAGTTGGAGAGACCAAATGAGTGTACTGGATCTTGTGTATTGCATAGGTAGTGTATGTGATCCTTGAACTCTTGGATAATGGAAGTTAGGGAAGAAAGAAGGCCAGCTTCCTAAGCCTTTAATTGATGGAGTCTCGAGAGTATTGGGGGGGGGGGCAGTACATAACAACAAAGAACTGAATATGTGTTAATAGTCAATCTCCAATTTTTGTAGCCTTGGTAAGACATGTAAGACATTTTGGCCCATTTATGCCCAATGTCTCCTGAGCTACTAAAAGTCTGTTCAGTGAACTATTATTTGGATTTGTCACCTGGTGAACTGCGTCCTCATCTCTAATTCATGGGAGTAATAAGGTCATGAATATTTTATTTGTATTGATGTGTTCAACAAATATCAAACACTTAAAATATGCAAGGTATTGGAGATAGACAATTGGAAAACATAGACAAAAATCTTATATTTCAGAGGCAGAAACAAATAATAAGTAAAATATATAATGTATTAGATGATAAGAAGTGATATGGAAGAAAAAATAAAGCGGAGACAGGGGATGATAAGTACAGTTTGAGATTAAGTGGTCAGTGAAGGTTTCCAAAAGGGTGACGTTTGAGGAAAGACCCGAAGGTGGTAAGAACATGTACAAAGTGGATATCTGGGGGAAGAGCATGCCAGGTGGAACAAGCAAGAATGGACAGGGGCTAATCTGGCATGTTTGAAGACCAACAAAGAAGCTAATGTGGCTGAAGAAGAGTGAACATTTCCATTGTTTAGCAAATATTATACAGTACTTAGTATGTGTTGGATACTTCTCTGAATACTTTGCAAATATTAAGTCATGTAATTCTCATGACAATCCTATATAAACCCAGTGCCAGTGCTAACAGATGAGGCTCTATGAAACAGATGTTAAGTGACTTGTCACAGGGGCAACGAAATGAATATAGCTAAAAAGGGGAGGGAGTGAGGGTTCTAAACTTGGGTTGAATTATGCTGCTCAAAATAGCAGAAGGACATGAAGTCAGATGGCTAGTAGGAAGGTGGAAGTGGGAATTCAATTGTATAGAACCTCAGAAGCAATGGTAAAGACTGTCTTTACATGCGTTAAGTTGGAAAACCGTTGGAGGACTTGGTTTAGAGGAATGATATGATCTGATGAAGGTTTTAAAGCTTACTGGCACTGCTGTGTTAAAAGCAGAATGCAGAAGAGCAAGGATAGAAGCAAGGAGACCGGTTAGGAGGCTAGGACAAGATCCAAGCAAGAGACAATGGTGGCTCAAACTTGGGCGAGTGGTACAAATGGTTTCATGAGAAGCGATCAGATTCTAGATATTTATTTTAAAGGTGGTAAAGCCAGTAAGATTTTCTGATTAGATGTAGGATGAAAGGAAGAAAGGAGGTAAAACCAATTCCAAGGCTTTTGGCTAGAGCAAGTGGAAGAATGAATTTGCCACTTACTGAGATGGTAAAGACTGTAAGTAGAACAAATCTTTGGGGGGCAGATGTGAAGTTGGGTTTTAGACCTGTTCTATTTAGATGCCTAGGGAACATCTCAATGGAGAGGTCAGGTAAGCAGTTAGATTCATGAGACTGAAGCTCAAGTGTCAGGTCTAGATGGAGCTATACATCTGTGAGTTTTTGGTATAGAGACTGGGTGCTTAAAGCTATGAGGCTGGGTATGATCACTTAGGTAGTGTTTGTGGAAAGAGAAGAGGTTTAAGGTCTCAGCCTGTGGCCATTACAACATTAAGAGATTAAGATGATGAGAAGACCCAACCAAGACAGTAGTAGCCAGAGAGGTAGAAGGAAAAGTAGAAAAAGATGACATCCCAGAAGCCAAATGAGGAAAGTGTTTCATAGACCAATGCACGTGCATGTGTGCACACACACACTCAAGCCCGTGCACACACACCCACATACACACCACATATCACCTACAAATTTAGACTGATGGCACACCAGTCACTTTTCCTTACTGATTACCATAGTCTCTACTTGCAAGCAAATTTAATTAGAAAACCAGATTATTAAATAAGGGAGCTTGAGGGGTGGGGAATCAAACAAGGAGAGTTCATTAGATCACCTTATTGGCTAGTGTAGTCAAGTTATAATAACCCCAAACTTCATCTCCATTATCAAACGTACCTGCTCCTCTAGCAACATCTTCTTGTTTCGTTCCATAGCACCATTTCCCTTGGACAGCTCTTTCAGACACATGGCCAAGGTTTTCCCAGCAGAGCTGCTTTTCTAAGCTTCTACCCTCCAGGGGACATATTCTTTCTTTAGATATGTTAATGGACCTCATCTTGTTTCTATTAAGTCTTGTCCTCAGAGTTCTTATACTTTTTGGTTGGTAGGGGGAGGTCCCTATTTCCTTTGATTAAAATGTGGACCTTCTGGGGCGCCTGGGTGGCTCAGTTGGTTGAGCAACTGCCTTCGGCTAAGGTCATGATCCCAGAGACCCCGGATCGAGCCCCACATCGGGCTCCCTGCTCAGCGCTCAGCGGGAAGCTTGCTTCTCCCTCTCTCACTCCCCCTGCTTGTGTTCCCTCTCTGGCTGTGTTTCTCTCTGTCAAATAAATAAAATCTTAAAAAAAAAAAATGTGGACCTTCTACCAAGAAAAATATGTACATAAACTCTCAAAACTTTGTGTGCAATTTCAGAAACCCATAAATCACGGTTATGAACTCCTACTTTGACTCACAAAAGGTAGACTTCCTTTCTTTCAAACGCTGAGCCTTCTTCCTCATTGCCTTCTCTGCTGCTAACCAGTAACAAAGCTGGTCTTAATGATTGACACCATTGGATTTTTATGTGCAATTGGTTTATAATGAAGTGTTTGTGGTACTTCAATACATAAAATCTCTTGGCTGGAGAGTGAGGTAGACCTTCATACCTTATTCCTTTCTGTGTGAATGACTTTATAAGTGAACTTCTAGAGTATGCAGTAACAAATATGTAAGGCTCACGCTAGCTAATTCTGCAATTCAGTCTTTAGTAGGAGTATGAGAGAATCTTACTCTAAGAAGCTGCTGATTATACATTTAGGAATATACATATATATTTATTATATATTTTATATATATTATATATTTATATATAAAATATATATATTTATATATATACCTTTATATATAAAATTATATTATGTATTTTATTAAAGTTTCGGAGGAAATAGAGCAAGATTGAAAATATTTGCTTGAAGGGAAGAAAAAAATTGTCCAGAAGATTAAGAACAACACTCATCTGAACTTCACAGAAAGTGTCATGAGAGTGTCAATGATTAGAACTGATCAGATATTTGGCTGTCCTTTTCAACCAGAAGATGGATTTGAACCAGACTACCACATCCATGGTTTAGTTTTGAGAGAGAGAGGAAAAAAGCCAATTATTCGTCTCTTTGTTCAAAGGCTTTTTTTTTTTTTTTTTGTATCATAGATCTCTGAACAGCTAGTAGAGAATCCAGCCTTTCACATCCATTAAGGGTAGCTCTGAAACTGTTGAATTTGATCTCTTCCATTTGCCATCTGGATACAGTAGAGAAAAAGCCATTCTGCACTGGGTTGCTGGACGCCATCCAGAAAATAATATGTCAGGGGCATCAAAGGCTTGAGGTACTTGGTCCGGTCTGTCTAATGATCACAGGCAGGGTCTGCTCTCCAGTTTTGTAGAATGTTTTATTTTCGCAGTGACAATATATATCCTAGTGAAATAGATCACAAGGATTACTGCCAGCTTGTCAAAGCTAGGATTCTTCCATCAGAGACTTCAAAAACGGACCAGATTTTAATTGGGCAAAGCTCAATTTCCAAAATTGAGGAAGCCCCATCTCATCCCAGTCTATCCCCCTTTTCTTAGGGAGGGCACTTCATGAAAGGAGGGTTTTAATTCATAGATTGTTTCGTCCCACACCCAAACGCCAAACTTGACGCCTCCTTAAAATTGACCTCATTTAAAGTTGTATTCCTTATCCTCATTCTAAGTGGGCCCACTATCGGCCAGCTAATGACCACGCTGGCGGCTTTCCAGGAATCTGACAAGCACATCTCATTATTCACACCAACTGGAGGCAATCGTGGCTGGGTTTTTTCCTTCTATTCTGTTATTTAAAAATGTGAATAGGAAGCAACAGCAAGCAATAGATATCTTTGGTCTCCTCTGGGATTGGGGAGGAGCCTTGCATAGTAGGACCTATAATATCAGGGAGCACAGGGCTGCGCTTTCAGGAAGCTGGAGGCCATCTAACTCTAAGCACTGATAAAGCAAGCTTTGGTTTGAATCTTTGCAGGATGTACTTAGGGCTAAATTTATAGCTTGTGCAATAGGTAAAAACTGTAGGACAGCTGCCATTTAATCTCTTACCCTGGGAAGGGAGGGCCAAACCCTAAGCACAGACACGACTTTTCCTTGTGGACAGGAATGGTTCCCCACACCGCACCCTAAATACAAGCACAGCTCCGGAGTCTCCCATGTGGACAGCTGGAGAAGCCCTTGCTGGGGTCCAGCCAGCTTACTAAAGGGGCATCGTGGACAAGCAGCACTCTGATTTCGTACCTTGTTCAGGTTATCCAGTAGATTCAAAGTTATTATTTATTCTGCTCCAAACTGTACAAACTGTCCACACTCCCATCTTATTCAGGAACTCTCCTCTCAGCATCTTCCTGTTCTTCTGTTCTCCCTTCAGATCTCCTGGTACTGAGAACAGCAAGTAGTTTTCCTAGATTAAGAAAAACAAAGAAGGGACCCCTGGGTGGCTCAGTGGGTTAAGCATCCAACTCTTGATTTTGGCTCAGGTCATGATCTTGGGGCTGTGAGATCGAGCCCTGTGTCGAGCTCATGGAGCTGGATATGGAACCTACCTAAGTCTGTCTGTCTGTCTGTCTCTCTCTCTCTCTCTCTCTCCTTCTCCCAACCCCTGCTCTTGTTCTCTTAAAAAAAACAAACAAACAAAAAAAAAAACCAAAATCTCCTCCAAACCATAAATCCAGCAAAACAAGGTTGCTGATTCTTGGCAGACAGCATTATCCCCCTGAGCTTTGGGCATATACTTATGGCTTCTGTCTCTCTGTCCTCTTTCAAGGTACCCTCTCCCCTTCTGCACTCAGTGGCATGCTTGTCCTATAGCATTTACCTCTGCTTTCAGATCCCCTCCCCGACGTCACCACAAAAAAATCGAAAACACCAGAGGAAGGGCTGTGACGGAAGTCATTCTTAGAGCCAGACTTCCAGGCCCCGCTCCCTCCCACCCAAGTGACTTACCACCTCAGTGCCTTGGTCACCTTATCCATAAAAGTGGGACTAGTAATACTGTCCATGTTCTAGTTGTGTTATGACGGTCAGAGCCTGGCGTGGCGGGGTGCTTAATTTATATTGACCACAGTTGTTAATGTTATTAGATCTATTTTAGTATAAATAGGTTTGGTTCTTTTTACCTCAACCAATTATTTAACATTTTAAGCCCTTTATTATTTATTGTAGGTGAAAAGAGTATGAGTTCTATGGGAAGAAGTTAGACATAGCCAGCAGGAAAGACTGCAGCAAGGCGGAAACCTCAAGATCTCTGATGCCTTAGGGGTGGGCGGGCTAAAAAACAACACATTCAGGTGCCTGGGTGGCTCTGAGGGTTAAACCTCTGCCTTTGGCTCAGGTCATGATCTCAGGGTCCTGGGATTGAGGCCCGCATCGTGCTCTCTGCTCGGCAAGGAGCCTGCTTCCTCTTCTCTCTCTGCCTACTTGTGATCTCTCTCTCTGTCAAATAAATAAATAAAATCTTTTAAAACAACAATAACAAATTCATCCACCTTCTGTTCTTTAAAAAACATTTTTATTTTCTTTGACTACAATTATCTGTCCAGACCCCTTCTTACTTTTAGAGAATCCCCTCTGTGAGCTTGATGGGAGGCAGGACCACTCCCATCACTAAGGAAGCCCGAGGTGGGGTTCCTCCATTTCTAGAATGAGTAAGGAAAGGCTCAGGGCCCGAGCTCCAGCCCTTGGTAGGACTCACCTGCCTGGACCTTTGCATCTTACAGAGGCGAGGCTAAAAGAGGAAGGGGTAGAAGGATAGCTCCCCTCCACCCCGACCCCCCACCCCGTGGTGTGCAGGGGCAGTGGCAACATCCTTTCCAGATTGTTCTTGCTGGCTGGCTCTTCGACTTCAGTTAGCCCAAGGTGGTGTGCTGCTCACAGTCCCAAGTCCTGAGTCGTTGCTCATGCCTTCAACTCTCGTGCCCTCTTCGCTGGCAGTTGCATAGTTTCACAGACCTCACCTTTTGGCGCCTCACTCTACAACCCACCTGCTGACCCCCAGCTGGCTTCGTCAGGCACTCACGCTCCACCTGTGCTCCAGCCGCCACATGTCCGCCAACCTATGCACCTGACTCCCTTCTCACGATCTGCCACTCCGCTCCACTGTTATCATAAATCACTCGTTTGCAAATAATCTCAGTCCCTTTGTAGTCTCTCCCAGCGAAACCCAGCCTCCTCTTCACTTTCTTCTCACATTCCAAACATGGCTGCGGAATATTACACAGCAGGCTTCACCTTTAGATTCCTGGCCAGAGTCTCCAAGCAGGCACTTATTATTGCCTGGTAACTGCGTTTCTCTAGTAAATGGGTTGGCCTTTCTGAAGGGCAGACTGTCTGAGAGTCTGTGTTATTTCTACTCCCAAGCCTTCCCCCGCCTCCTGGAAAACCCTTAGGGCTCTCACTTCCTACTTCATGAAGAAAACAGGACAAGGCACATGCTCCCTGTTTTTGTTTTACCATCTATGCCCATGTTCTCTGTTGTCTCATGTCAACACGGTCACATCACGGTGGAAATCGTGTTCCTGCTTCTCATGTGGGTCACTCAGTCCATCTGTGCTCTGGGTTCCCTCTACTCACCTGTTTCTATATCCTCTCTCTCTCATCTCCTGCACCATAAATGTTTCCCCCTCTGGATAAATCCCATTACCATACAAAATGCTCTGATATTTTCTATCTTAAAAACATACGTCTTGACCTGATAACTCCCTTTAACTGCTGCCCCACTTCTCTGCACCCTTTCATGTAGAACTTTCCCCCCAAAATAGTCAGTACTTGCTCTCCGACCTCCCCACACAGCCTGTTACAAGGTGGGTTCTAGTCTGTGTCCTTGATCTAATTGTTTTTATCAAAGTCTTCAGTAACCTTGCCAAATCCAGTGGTCAATCAGTCAGTAGCATTTGACACAATTGAATCCCACCTCTCATTTTTTTCTTAAAGATTTTATTTATTTATTTGGGAGCATGAGAGACAGCATGAGAGGGGAGAAGGTCAGAGTGAGAAGCCAACTCCTTGTGCAGCTGGGAGCCCGATGCGGGACTCGATCCTGGAGTCCCAGGATCATGACCTGAGCCGAAGGCAGTTGCTCAACCAACTGAGCCACCCAGGCACCTGAATTCCACTCTTCTTTATGAAACCCTTTCTTTATGTGTTGGCTTTCAGGACGCACACTCCTCATTCTACTACTATCTCCTTAACTGTACCTTGTTAGTCACATACACTGGGTCCTCTTACTCCTGTCCCTGACCTCTATGTGTTCGAGGCCCCTGAACCATGTCCTGAGTTCACACTCTTTCTGGGAGTGAGCTTGTCCAGTGTTGTGCTTTCCAACTCCATGAATATGCTTGTGATTTCCAGAGTCACAGTTCCAGCTCTCCCCTGTGCCTCGCATTTGTATCCATCCACCCAATGAGCATTTCCACGTAGAAGACTAATAAGGATCTTAAACTTGACGTGTCCAAAACAACCAAAAAATGGCCCCAGCTACCAGTTTCACCAGCTGGTTCAGCCATACACCCATTCCATCGGCAAGTCTTATTAAAATTCCTTTCCAAATAATTGTCAAATCTGTCCACATCTCTCCCATTTGCCTAACAGTACCTTAATGGCTTACCCTCTTTGCTTACCTCTGCTCCTTCTGAGATTTCCCTGCTTCCCTTCTTGACCATCTTCTATCCCTTCTTGATCTAGAGGCCACAGTAATCCTTGATAAATGTAAATCTGATCATGTCGCTCCTTCCTCTTTTTTTTCCCCCAAGATTTTTTTTTTCAGTTTACTTATTTGAGAGAGAAAGAACAGAGTGAGAAGGAGAGCATGAGCAGGGTTGCGGGGCAGAGGGAGAAAGACAAGAAGACTCCCTGCTGAGCAGGGAGCCCTACCAGGGGCTCTGGGAGCGCAGGACCCTGAGATCATGACCTGGGATAAAGGCAGGTGCTTCATGACTGAGCCATCCCTCCTTCCTTTTAGATAACGTAGATATATTAGCTTCAGGTGTACAGTATAGTGATTAAGCAATTCCATACATTACTCAGTGCTTCTAGTAAGTATCCTCTTAATCCCCTTCACTTATTTCACCCATCCACCACCCAACTCCCCTTTGGTAACCATCGTTCTCTCTAGTTAAGGGGTGGGGTTTTTTGTTTATCTCTTTTTTCCTCTGTTCATTTGTTTTATTTCTTAAACTCCACATATGACTGAAGTTATAGGTATTTTTCTTTCTCTGACTTATTTTGCTTAGCATTATAATCTCTAGCTCCATCTATGTTGTTGCAAGTGGCAAATTTCCTTCTTTTTGATGGCTGAATAATATTCCACTATTATTTATATAATGGCTATTTGTATACATCATATCTTCTTCATCCATTCATCTATTGGCAGACACTTGGGCTGCTTCCATAGTATGACTATTGTAAATAATATTCCAATGAACATAGGAGTGAGTACATCTCTTTGAATTCATGTTTTATTATATTCTTTGGGTGAATACCCAGTAGTGGGATTACTAAATTGTATGGTAACTCTTTTTTTTTAAAGATTTTATTTATTTGACAGAGAGAAACATAGCCAGAGAGGGAACACAAGCAGGGGGAGTGAGAGAGGGAGAAGCTGGCTTCCCACCGAGCAGGGAGCCCGATGCGGGACTCGATCCCGGGTCTCTGGGATCATGACCTGAGGCGAAGACAGTCGCTTAACCAACTGAGCCACCCAGGCACCCCATGGTACTCTTTTTAACTTCTTGAGGAACCTCCATGTTTTCAAGCAACTGCACCAGTTTGCATTCCCACTGAAAGTGCAAGAGGGTTCCTTTTTTTCCACATCCTCACCAACCCTTATTTTTGGTATTTTTGCTTTTAGCCATTCTGACAGGTATGAGAGGATATCTCATTATGGTTTTGATTTGCATTTCCCCGATGATTAATTAAGTCGAACATCTTTTCATGTATCCATTGGTAATCTGTACTTCTTCTTCGGAGAAATGTCTGTTCATGTCTTCTGCTCATTTTTAATTGGATTTTTTGGGGGTTTTGGTGTTGACTTGTACAAATTCCATAAATATTTTGGGTACTAAACCTTTATCAGATATGTCATTTGCAAATATCTTCTCCTATTCCGTAGGTTGTCTTTTTGTTTTGTTGACTGTTTCCTTTACTGTGCAGAAGCTTTAAATTTTCATGTAGTGTCAGTAGTTTATTTTTGCTTTTGTTTCCCTATCTAGAAAACTGTTGCTGTGGCTGATGTCAGAGAAATTACTATCTGTGCTCTCTTCTAGGATTTTTATGGTCTTCAGATCTCACATTTAGGTCTTTAGTCATTCTGAGTTTATATTTGTATATGGGGTATAAGAAAGTGGTCCAGTTTCATTCTTTTGCATGTTGCTGTCCAGTTTTCCAAAAATGATCTGCTGAAAAGACTGCCTTTTTCCCATTGTATATTCTTGCCTTTGTCAAAGACTAATTAACCATATAATTGTAGGTTTATTTCTGGGCTCTCTCTTCTATTCCATTGATCTTTGCATCTGTTTTTGTGCCAGTACCATACTGTTTTGATTACTATACGTTTGTAGTGTATCTTGAAATCAAGGATTGTGATACCTCCAGTTTTGCTTTTTCTTTCTCAGGATTGCTTTGGCTATTTGGTGTGCTTTGTGGTTCCATACAAATTTTAAGATTGTTTGTTCTATTTCTGTGAAAAATGCTGTTGGTATTTTGATAGGGATTGCATTAAATGTATAGATTGTTTTGTGTACTATAGACCTTTTAATGATATTTGTTCTCCCAATCCATTCACATGGAATATCTTTCCATTTGTTTGTGCCATCTTCAATTTCTTTCATCAGTGTTTTATAGTTTTCAGAGTGTATCACCTTGGTTCAGTTTATTCCTGGATATCTTATCATTTTTGGTGCGGTCGTAAATGGAATTGTTTTCTTAACTTCTCTTTCTGCTGTTTCATTATCAGTATATAGAAATGCAACAGATTTCTGTATATTGATTTTTATGGCAATGCAGGCTTACCTCAAGAAGCAAGAAAAACTCAACTGCCTAACCTTATACCTAAAGGAGCTAGAAAAACAAGAACAAACAAAACCGAAAAACAGTAGAAGGAAGGAATAATAAAGCTTAGAACAGAAATGAATGAAATAGAAACTAAAATAACAGTAGACCATAACAATGAAACCAGGAGATGATTCTTTGAAAACATCAGCAAATTGATAAATCTTTAGCCAGACCTATCAAAGAGAGAGAGAGAGAGAGAGAGAGGGAACCCAAATAAACTCAGAAATGAAAGAGGAGTAACGACTAACACCACAGAAATATAAATCTGTATGCCAACAAGTTGGACAACCTAGAATAATTCTTAGAAACCAATAACCTTCCCAAAATTGAATCAGGAAAAAATAGAAAATCTGAACAGACCTATGACCGGTAATGAAATTGAATCAGTAATCCCAAAACTCCCAACAAACAAAAGTCCATAACCAGGTGGCTTCACAGTGAATTCTACGAAATATTTTAGGAAGAGTTAATACGTATTCTCCTCCAACTCTTCCAAAAAATAGGAGAGGAAGGAAAGCTTCCAAATTCATTCTATGAGGCCAGCATTACCTTGATACCAAGACCAGAAAAAGACACTACAGAAAAGAGAACTACACGTCAATATCTCTGACCAACAGAGATGCAAAAATCCTCAACAAAAACACTAGCAAACAGAATCCAACAATACATCAAAAAAAATGATTCCCCAGCATGCCTGTGTGGCTTGGTGGGCTAAGCATCTACCTTTGGCTCAGGTCATGATCCCAGGGTGCTGGGATCAAGCCCCACATCAGGCTTCCTGCTTTTCCATGTGCCTCTCCCTTTGCTTGTTCTCTCTCATTCACTCTCTCTTTCAAATAAATAAAATTTAAAAAAGAAAGAAAGAAAGAGAGAGAGAAAGAAAGAAAGAAAGAAAGCTGATTCACCACCAAGTGGGATTTATTCCTGGTTGCAAGGATGATTCAGTATTCACAAATCAATCAATGTGATACCTTTCAGTGGATGCAGGAAAAGCATTTGAAAATGTATAACATCCACTCATGATAAAAACTCTAAAAAAGTATGTTTAGAGAGAATATACCTCCACGTAATAAAGGACTTATATGAAAAATCCACAGCTAACATCATACTCAATGGTAAAAAAAAAACATAAAACTCTTCTCCTAAGGTCAAGAATAAGACACGGATGTCCAGTCTCACCACTTTGACTCAACATTTTTCTGAAAGTCTTAACCACAGCAACAAGAAATAAAAGGCATCCAAATCTTCCAGATCAGTAAAGAAGAAGTCAAACTGTCACTATTTGCAGATGACATGATACTATATACAGAAAACCTCAAAAGACTCCACCAAAAGACTACTGGAGCTGATAAATGAATTTAGTAAAGTTGCAGGACACATGTCCTCCTTTTGTAAATTCCTTGACCGAGTTCCCCACCCAGGCACGTGGCCCAGCCTACTAGGCCTTATTAGACCTGCTCCCTGTCTGCTTTTCCATTCTCACTGTGGCCTCTCTTTTCCCCTTGCTCAGTGCACGCCAGGAATACGGTTCAGGTCTCTGTTTCTGCTGGTTTGTTTTTCTGGTCTGGGATATTCTTGGCTTGCCTCTTACAGTCTGTTCTCTCTTATTCTTCAGATGAAAGCTAAAAATACCATCTACTTCCAGATACTTTCCGTGTCCATCTATGTATAGTAGCCACTACTCCATTCCTGTTATTTCACCCTGTTTTTCCTTCTTGACACTAATTGTAGTCTGTATTTATCATGGTTCTTTACCTGTTTTTTGCATGTCTCTTCCTAAAATTTAGTTCTGCAATAGCAGCACCATTTAGTAGATGCTTACTTATAAATATCAGTTGAAGGAATGAATAGCTGTTCTCTTGCTCATTTAATGCTCTTGGGAAATCAGTTACTTTTTTAAGGCATCCATCAGAAATATTGCTGTTTGGGGCACCTGGGCGGCTCGCTGGGTTAAATGTCTGCCTTTGGCTCGGGTCATGATTCCAGGATTCTGGAATCAAGCCCCGCATCCAGACTCCTTGCTCAGTGGGGAACCTGCTTCTCCCTCTCCTTCTCCCTGTTGCTCCCCCCCGCCCCCCGCTTGTGCTGTCTCTGTCTCTCTGTCAATAGGATGAATAAAATCTTTTTTTTAAAAAAATGTTGCTGTTTGGGCGTCTGGGTGGCTCAGTGGGTCAAAGCCTCTGCCTTCGGCTCAGGTCATGATCTCAGGGTCCTGGGATCGAGGCCTGCATTGGGCTCTCTGCTCAGCAGGGAGCCTGCTTCCTCCTCTCTCTCTGTCTGCTTGTGATCTCTCTCTCTGTCAAATAAATAAATAAAATCTTTAAAAAAAATGTTGCTATTGGACTTAATGATTTTAATATTCCTAAGTCCTGTGATTTTCAAGAGGAAGAGAATAGACACAAGGACACCAGCAGAAAGGTTATAAAAATACAATTGTGAAGGGGAAAGGATCCTAATATTGTAAGTATTAAGATATTAAAAGGAATTTGTTACAGTTACTTATATTGACCATGGCATGTTTTGAAGTCAGAATAAAGGCAAAGTCAGAGTAATATGTTATATGATCCCAATTTTGCTTAAAAATGTACCCTACATAATGTAAAATTTTTCATATTTTTTTGATAAAAGTATGTGTGTGTATACCCAAGTCTTAATGATGATTCCTTTAGTTAGGTATAACATGAAGAAGGAAAGAACTTTTTTAACTTCCTTCTTTATATATCTCTATATGATTTGACTTTTTAAAAATCTAATAAAGTGACAAGGAGGAATAAAAGATGACATTATGACTGGAAGTCCAAGAGTGCATCAGTTCTTCTTTAAACTTCAGGTTTCCTTCTCTAGGAGATTTCAAAGGAGATAGATAGATAGATAGATAGATATCAAAAGACAGTGGCATATGAGAATTAAAATACTATTTTATTATCAACTCAGCATGGGCCTGATACCCCTCTGTATAGTTCTGGCAAACCTGATTAGACCAAGACTCTTGCCCTAAACCCAGACCCGAACATGGGATGTGAATTACCAGCTGCCTGAAGTAGGGTGCCAGAGATGGACATCTCCTGAATGAAGGCGAGAGAGTGTAGGGAGCCAGGACTGGCTCTGAGATAGGCTTGTAGGGAAGGCATAAAGGGCAAGCTTCGTCTAGAAACAACCATGACCCAGTCTGGTCCTTGAAATTAATCAATTCAACAAGCAGTTCTTTGATCCAGGTGGAGAATGAGAACAGGGGAAGAAAGGAATTTCCCCTTTCGGTAAACACTACTTGTCATTGCGGCAGAAAGGTTGGAAACTGCTGCTGTGGGGTGAGTGAGAATAGAAAGTCAGGAAAAACAGAGAAAAAATTGGAGAAACCAGAGGCTAAAGTAACAAATAAGGCAATGCAGCTTCATGAAAACCAAAGGAGAGTGTTTGAAAGGATGATGATAAGCAGTGTCAGTTGATAAATTCAAAGAGATCATTGAAGAGCAGCAAGACTGAAAAAGCCATTGGATTAAAGAATTAGGGGACCCTTACTGGTTTTAGGGAAGTTTTAGTGATTTGGTGGATGAGAACACAGATTATGTTAAAGATGGGGTAGATTATGGGGAGTTAAGGTGGTGGTGCAGTCTATGGTTCTCATGGCAATATTTGGGAAGAGAAGAATAAAGGGAGAAATAACGCGAGATGGGGTAGACCTCTTTGTATTTCTACAGAGTAGGAAAGACTGTGTAAAGATTAAAAGTGGAAAATAGAGAAAGAAAACTTGTTGGAGAAATAGTCTGAAGAACACAAGAATGGACGGAATCAGCACTGCGGGAAAGGGTTAGTCTCAGAGGGATTTTTCTCTTCAAAACAAAAGACGAGAGAAGATGGCTATCTACATGGAAATATTTGGAGATACAGAGTAGAGAAGATATATTACATACCAAACTCAGTAAAGGAAGAAACCGAGATCATCTGATAAAAGGAGGGAAACTCCTGGGGGCTTACATGGACTGGAGATTTAAAATTTGCTCTAAGGAAAAAGGATTAGTGAATTAGCTGGGCTTGGCACAGTCCTTATTGGGCTATAGAGTTTTCACGGGCAGAGTAAGTTTTATTACTCTCGTATCCCCACTGTGTTTAGTGCATGATTAGTGCTCAATAAATATTTGAATGGGTGGATGGATGGATGGATGGTGTGGTGTGTAGTATGTGCTTTCTGAAAGTTTATTTTATTGAATTAAACTCTACGTGATCCCTAATCCCGAGGTGAAATTAAATATAATCATTAAACAAAGCCTAGCTAACAGTCTACAGGTTGGAAACAGGACTGAATCAAGTAAATAGTACCCCTTTTAAACATCCCGAATTTTGTGTGGTGGCTTTCTGCGGGATGAGGATTAGCAGTGGTATTTTGCTTTGGCAATATGGATGAAAGGGAGAGTTGTTACACCTAGCACGCCTTATTCTGCTGCTTTTGGCTCTGGAATCTGGCTCAATTTCAGAAATGCCATATTGGGCTCATATTTGCAGCCCTCCGAGGAACCTGCACCTTCCTGCTTTTGCATTCTCCTCTGCATGTTCCAGTAAGTTGAGACAGTTCAGATATCCCTATTTAAAACTCAATAACTAGTGTATGGGTTGCAGAGGCTTGGGAACCCGTGTTAGGAATCCCATATCAGATTGTTAAATGAACATCAAGATGGCAGATTTAATGGCATATGCCTTTTTTTTTTTTTTTTTGGTAAAAGACTTCAAAGAGAAAGGAGGACAGGGATGGCTTGAAAAAGAAAAAGACTTCCACTCTCTTATTTTTCTGAGATAAAAAGGAAACAGGTGATAAAACTCTCACTCACCCAGTAATTCTATATTGATCACCTGTAGTATGCAGAGGACGTCTCCTTAAGATGAGGCTACTAAATTGCAACTCATTCATTGGGAAATTTTTTGGTTATCCTTTATTAAAAAAAATAGCATGGTCTTGTTTCGGTTTTAAATCTGTAAACTAACACTCCAAGGTGATTATTTTCTAACAAAGGGATGTTGAAATGATCAATCCTAATTCCAAAACATATATTTCCCCTCACCTTACCAGTTCATCTCAGGCGTTGGCTGGTTGGTTTTTTTTTTTTTTTCATTATTACTGGGGACACTAGTCGGACCAACGCATTTTCCCCCTGTTGCTTTTGCTGATTAGGAACTGTCCCAGAGGTAGCCCTCTCCCCTTGAACCACTGTAGCAGTCGCTGAGTGGCTGAGGAACCAGCCCAGATTCAAAATATTTTGTTTTAAGAGGTTGTTTATCATGGAGAAGTCAGCACACAACATCTGATGTTGATTTTGAGATTCTTAATTTATCCTTTTTAAAGTTTCAGATTTAAAAAAAATAGCACAAACACATTTCCACTTGTTTTTCTCATAAATCTCATCCCTTAACTCAACTCAGAACATCCCGATCCAGCACTGTCTTGCTCTGTTTCTGTCCCTGCCAGATAGGTGTGTTTCTGGGTGCCTGGTGGGGGGCATGCACTGCTCGTCTTCCAGAAAAGGAGAAATCGCACTGGGTTGTAGGGTGGACACACTCAGCCTAAGGACCTAAGGCATACCTAGTCCAGAAACCAAACTGGATTTATACTCTGAGCTTCCTGTCTCCTTGGGAATGCCTCTTTAGCCGTGCATTGTTAAAATAAAACATCAGGACATTATCACATAAAATCCACTCTAAACATTAAGATCGCTTATATTCTAAAGAGAACTGACCCACTTTATAAGGAGTTCACAAAAAAACAGTTTTTCAGCACATCTTATCCAAAGAGTATTTAAGTATAGATTCAACTAATATTGCAGTACATCAAGAATTTGGAAAACTGTTGTAATGGTCCTCCCATCGTCCTCTCCCGGAGTGTGGTGGAACTTAACGCCAGACTTCCTCCTCCTGCTTTCTGTAAGCTTCATATAATCAGGGTTCACTTGTACTTCATTCAAATTCATGTATTGAACCTTGTTGCTGCTAGGAATAAAAACATGCTTCTCGCCCTGGAGGATTCCACTGGCTGGTGAGGGAGAGTAGACTTGTAGGAAAAGTAAATTACGTATAACCGTGAGCTGTGTCAGAGGGAGACCAAAAAATTATAAGTGCTTATAGCCGGCAAGTAACTCGCCTTGCCTTGGGAAGGTGGAGAACATTTCGCAAATGTGGTGGTATCTGAAAAGGGTCTTAAAAGAGAAATTGAAATGTGTCAGGTGGAGGAAGGCACAGCAGGCAGAGAGAACAGAATGTGCAGAGACTTAGCGTTTAGAAAGAGTGTGGCTTTCTTCAAGGCAGTAAGAGGCATCTGCAGCTCGGAAAGATGAAGTGATGAAGTCGACTTGGGTCTTACCAACTCAGAGTGCTCGTGGGGTGGGGATCAGTGAAAAGGTGAAATGCTGGAAACAGGAGAGAATTTGCAAAAACACCTTGAGTTTGTTACATCAGTCATCTGAGAGGTAACTGGGCAACTTTTTCTGCGACACTGTTTTTCTCTTTTTGAATTCTCATCCAGATTGAAAATAAACAAAATCCCTTTCCTGCAACCGAGGGGATGACATTTCAACAGCATCATCTTTACCAGTGGGGGTTCTTCCTGTCTACACAAAACTAAGCACCCAGTTCCTGTTGGTACATACATGTCTCACTCTTCTTCCCTAATTGATAGTTCAGGCATGAATATTTGCAGTTGCTTTCACAGTAACTGGGCGCCTGGGTGGCTCAGTTGGTTGGGCGGCTGCTTTCGGCTCAGGTCATGATCCTGGAGACACGGGATCGAGCCCCACATGGGGCTTCCTGCTCGGCGGGAAGCCTGCTTCTCCCTCTCTCAGTCCCTCTGCTTGTATTCCCTCTCTAGCTATGTTTCTCTCTGTCAAATAAATAAATAAAATCTTAAATATATATATATATATAATATGTAAAAATACATCAAATATATAAAAAGAGGAGTTAAAAGTTTATTCGAGAACAATGTTCACTGTAAAAGATATGATCAGTATTGTTGGTGAATAAAGACAGGTTTTTGGAGTTGTTGGAAATGAAGTTAAAATATAAAAGAGAATAATTATTTTGGTTTATACACTTAAAACTTGATTACCTTAAGAATGCACAAATTTCAAATGAAATCATTGGACTTGGAAACAACACTGCATTTTGTTGCAGTTAGCTGCATTATTGTATAAACGAGATCCATGTTTCTTCAGCTTATGCAATAGCACATGATGAGACAATTTAATAATGGATTGAAAACAATGTCATCAATTTGTATAAACAATCAGGAAAGGAAAAACTATCTTGATTAAAGAAATACTCTTGAATTTAATAGGCATCAGGAGACAACTGACTAAGGAATGGAGACTTATTTTATACACACACAAGCACAGAGTAAATGCAGATCACAACCATGATTGGGCCACTAAACATAAGTAGAAAATTAAATGTGGTGGCAAAGTTTTAGAGGGAGAGCTAAGTCATTTGATTGTATAAAAGTCTAAGATCTGTTGGTGAATGGAGGAATTGAAAATTCTGAAATATCCCCAGTACTGACACATCTTTGACCCCACTGTCCCTTGCATCTACATACAGATTGCCAATTTTTTCAAAACTTGTTGAAGAAAGGGGCACCTCGCTGGCTCAGTTGGGGGAGTACGTGACTCTGGATGTTGGGGCTGTGAGTTTGAGCCCTAATTAGGTACAGAGGTTACTTAATGAAATCTTTCAAAAATAAAACTTCTTTAAGAGGCTGAAAGCTGGGACATTCAGGAAGCCATGTGGGATGTCAAAATATGTTGGATTATTTGTGTTCTCTCACATTATGGGCTGTCATCAAGGGCTTCTAGAGATTATCCATACAATCTTTCAAGCGTAAAGAGGGATAGTGAATTAATGATTGGCCAACACTGACATCCAAATGTGAAATTTTCTCTCTTTTCCCCCATATTTATTTATTGCTTTTAAAGCAGTTAAAGAATTTTTTCTAAAGAACTTCAAAGAAAAATCATGGACATGTTCACTTTCCTTAAAAGTAAAAGAAATAGTTCATTGCTTATGATCTAAGAAAATCTATACCTCAAAACAATTTGGGCTAGGGTAATTACACCTAAAACCAATCTCTTAAGGTTCCAAAGGGGGGGAAATCTTGCAGAGGAGAATGGCAGATCATGGCAGCTCAGTAGTGCATGTCCTACTTCTCCATCAGATAAATTGTACAGAGTATTTTTTCCAAAGAAAGTAGTATGTGCTAAGTTTAAACTTGCCTTTTTCAGAGTGATTACAGCATAGTGAAATTTCAGAGCTACTGTTCAACTGTAAGAAGTAAATGGAACAGAGCCAACCGTGTGCAATAATTGTACAAAATCAGTGCAAGTATGATCCTAGAACTTCGGTTTTCCTGGAACAGAGTAACAGCAACCTCAGGAATTTGTTTGTCATGATCTAGGCAAAAATTGTTCTTCATCTCATCTTTCTTCCTGCGCATGTGTCACTGGGGTCCTGAGCCATCTCAATAGCCAATGGTGAGTGCTTGTGATCTACTCTGCCTTGCCCCTGCGATTACAGATTCTGAAAGACTCAACGACTCAGTTCACTGTATTAGCCAAGTGGTTTAGTTTCCTGAAGCCGCCATAACCAAGTGCCACAGACTGGATAGCTTAAAGCAACAGAAATTCATTCTTTCATAGCTCCGGTAGCTCGGAGTGGGCAATCAAGGTGTCAGCAGGGCCACACTCCCTCTGAAGGCTCTAGGCAACCACCATTCCTTGACTCTTCCCGCTTCAGGGGGCTCCCTGCAATCATTGGCATTCCTTCACTTAGAGCTACGTCCCTCCAGTCTCTGCCTCCCATGTCACATAGCCTTCTCTTCTCTGTTTCTCTCCTCTTCTTGTAAGGACACCAGTCATTGGATTTAGGACCTACTCGAATCCAGTATGACTTCTTAACCAACTGCATCTGCAGAACTCCATTCCCAAATAAGGTCACATTCTGAGGTTCAGGTAGACATGAGTTTTAGGGAGATATATTGAACCCATGACACCAATCAGTGGAAATACTATACATTTAATCTTATCTAGAATAATGTCAATCGTCATATAATTTTTTTTTTTTTGCAGTTGGGGCTTTATTTGTAAATACTAAAGAATATTCTTGTGGTTTCAGTTGAATGTGATATTGGCTTCTAGTGCTAGGATAATTAGTGAAAAATAACGTGTCATAAAGTGTTAAATTTAAACATTAACCCCAGATTTCTCATAGTATTTCTCACGTGCTTAATTAAGGCTCATTCATGGAGATATGTGCCCCTACCATATAATTTACATGTGCCTGCTTCTCCCTCTCTCACTCCCCCTGCTTGTGTTCCCTCTCTGGCTGTGTTTCTCTCTGTCAAATAAATAAAATCTTAAAAAAAAAAAAAAAAGATCACCTACCTAGTGGTGGGAGGAGCCAGGATTTTAACCCACGGAATCTAGTGAGCAAAGGGAAGGAATTGGGGATGACTCTTGAGGTTGGGAGGCTGAGTAGAAGATTGTATTATTAGCCAGGACTGAGATACAGAAACGTAGCAGGGTGGGGGGCTGGGGAATTTGACTGGAAGGTTCGTGAGTCCGTATGTTTGGTTTGGGATACGATATTAAGTTGGGAGAGCTGCGAGTGGGAAATCCGAATGTGTATGTCCAACAGAGAGTTAGCAGTAGTGCTCGAATAATATTTGTTAAAAATCAGTCTTTTAAATGTGTTAAAAACCAATCTGTTTTCTCTTTGAAAATACCATTTTAATGTATGCAGTATACAGCTGTAGTAAAAGATAGGGAAAAATCAGCGATCCAGTCTCCCACCTCCTACAAAGCAAGAGCTCCTTGAACAGGGTGAACTTCTTTGTGATGGCGAACTCGCGTTGTCCTCTTTATGTTAAGTTAGGAAAGTAAATGACTCTCCCGCCTGGAACTTTGTGGCATTTTTCAGCCAAGCGGCAAGAGGAGAGGCATTCGTGAGTGATTCGTTCCAACCCTTTGCTCCGGCATTTCTCTAAATATGCCCCCTTGCCTTGCTCTAGCCACGGGGTATTCCAGTTCAAACCTGGCCGTTTCTGGGAAACTGCCTTTGTTGAAATCATTAAAGAAAGAAAGGCCTGTGAATTCTCTCGGCGAAGCGCCGCCTGTTTTCTGTGTCATTTCAGTCTCATTAATCAGTGCTGCGGCAGAGTAGACGTTGCGCTGTGTACTTTACTGTCCCCAGCTCGGCAGCTCCTGCGTCTCTGCCCCCAGGCCGACGCAGTGGGGAAAGAGAGGGAGGGAAACCATCCATCTTCCCGGTTGCACATGTCAGCAGTGATTCCTAACCCCTTCCTGTTGGCTTTCTCTCTCACCACCTGTGTTTAGAATTAGCATGCAAGCTGTTGCCCAGATGAATAAGAGCCACTGTCCCTGTCACCTGCCCTGGTACGGGCCACCACTTCTGAATGAAAACAAGGAGTACACAGGGCAATTCTCTTTATACCGTGAACAGCGCACGGGAGAGAATTGCACATCCCCTTAGAAGTTCTTGATAGCCTAGAATTCAAGCAGATTTGGGGTCATACATCTAAAGGTAGCATCGTATATTGGATCTGAGGGAAAAAGCAAATAGTTTCTTGGTGGCTTGCTGTATTTTCATAGTCTCCCTCTAAGTATGTACAGCTGAGGCTGAGCTAGCTGAGTTCAAGTCCACTATTCATGGGCTATGCCCTATTCACTGAACCCCTCTGTGCCTCACTTTCTTCATCTGTAAAACATGAGACCATAATACTACCTACGTCATAGGGCTTTCTGTGCGGATTAAACGAGATAATACATCCGTAGCTCTTGCAGCCCATCCCGCAGACTCGTGCCCTTTCTGCTCGACTACGTTTTTTTTTCCATCCAGTGCCATCTTAAAAATAACTCATGTGCGAGCTTCATAAGTCATTTGACTTAATTTATGTCTTTACTTCCCATCGTGTAAAACAGGAATAGTATTAACGGACACTCCTGTTAGGACGAGCCACTTGTAATGACATGTTGATTAATATCATCAGGCTGTATGCACAAAAACTCTTAAAAACTTGGTTACAGAAAA
Organism: Spilogale gracilis; assembly: GCA_004023965.1. Classification (NCBI taxonomy): domain Eukaryota; kingdom Metazoa; phylum Chordata; class Mammalia; order Carnivora; family Mephitidae; genus Spilogale; species Spilogale gracilis. The sequence continues at coordinate 1,803 of PITA01011640.1, read as the reverse complement.
CTCAAGCTTTTAAGAAGTTAAACAAGGCAGAAGTATCAAAAAGGAGGTCATTATGCCCATCACCTGGCGTTGCAACCGCTGTTGTTAAATGCCTATTCTCCTTCCTGTTTTCTACTTAACAAACTTTTATATAGAACCCTGGTGGGCTAAGCATTGTTCTTCCACCGGGTGGGGCTGCTATTTTTATTCCTGAATGGGGAGGTTCTGTGACTTGCACCGGGAAACACCCTGCACTGCAAAACTGGTCTTGAACTTGCCATCAGACAGGCCCTTCACCCACCCCGTGCGACTCCCAGTTCTTACGTTCTTGTCTCTTCCACAGGATTTCATCTCATAAAAATACAACTCTGACTTACTTACTAGTCCTCCAACGGATGGACATTTAGTTGCTTGTGGCTCATTCATTATTAAATCATGGAGGGAATGCCAGGTATCCTTATGGTCTTGTATAAGTATTTCCTTAGGACAGATTTCTTCTATTTATTGAATGGCTGGGTTAAAATATATAAACACTTAAACTTTTGACCTCCACAAATAGCCAGATGACTTAGGAAGAGCTTACTACATGCCGGGCGCTAAGCACTTTACACTGATGAACATACCCCAGTCCCTTCCCCGGTCACCCATTTTATAGACACTCAAGGCCGCAGAGGTAGTGGGGCTAGGACCATAACCCGCGGCAACCTGATGCAAGCCTGCTTGTTACCATGGTTAATAACCAAACAAGTCACATAGTCCCATTCTACTGCTTGACGTTGTCATTTTTCTCATTCATTCTAAAGTTGAGATAAGTCAATGTGTTTGAAACAACCCTGGGAATTATGCCAGTCCACTGGTTGGTCGAGGAGAAAGGGAGCCATGGGGGACTGGAAAGTGAGACTTCCTTCTCTTGGTAGCTGTCAGGATAGCCAAAGAGGTTCTTTTTTGGAAGGCACAATCTTTATGCCAGGGAAAGAACTTTAGAAATTCTTGATTCTCCATTGGTAGTGTGATAGCTTGTAAGAAATTCACAGTCTCTCTCTCTCAAGGGTTCAGAACACTTGAGTCAGTCATAGAGTTATTTCTTATACATGGTCAAAGAATTTCTGGCCTTTCCAACATTCACCTGTTTCTTGTCTAGGTTTAGGTCACCTGAGTCACCATAGGACCACCAACAATGCTTGAGTGTTGAATTAGGCTCTCTCATAGGGGTCAGAAGGAGTTAGAGTTTTCCAGGCAGGAAACTGGGTAGAAAAGAGCATCCCAGGCAGAGATCACTTTGTCTTCTATCCATTACAATTCTGATGTCAACACCTTCTTAGTGGAATTCTTTTCTCCATAAAGACCAGGCTGCCTCCAATTCCTGAATCCCTGAGCCATATGGATTTATGGACCCAGACATTGCCAAGTAGGTCTACCTAGGCATCAGAGATGGTGAAGTGACTTGTTACAGTGTTTTCTCACCAACATAGAGGCTCTAACCACACCTTCATGCTCTGCTCAGCTTCCTGGCTGCCAAATGTGAGATCAGGACTGCCTGATGCCCAAATGCCCTCTGACCATGAATTAATACATAACCAGATCAGGGGTTTTATTACCTTGAAATGTAAATTATAAGCAAATGAACCTACTTTTAACATTTTTACAGTCTGTGTATGTCTGTGTTTCCCAGCAGGTTGGCAGCTTTAGAGAATAATTATGTAGTAGTTGGCTCTGAACAGCGTGTTTTCGATCTTGGCTACACAGTAGAATCACCTGGGGAGTTCTTAAATCTCCCAGCACTCTCACCAAATCCCAAGCTGATTAAATTCAAATCTCTGAGGA
>PITA01011639.1:45238-66036 GCA_004023965.1 Spilogale gracilis | reverse complement strand
TTTTTTTTTTTTTTTTTTTTAAAGATTTTATTTATTTGACAGAGAGAAACACAGCCAGAGAGGGAACACAAGCAGGGGGAGTAAGAGAGGGAGAAGCAGGCTTCCCGCCGAGCAGGGAGCCCGATGTGGGACTCGATCCCGGGTCTCCGGGATCATGACCTGAGCCGAAGGCAGTCGCTCAACCAACTGAGCCACCCAGGCGCCCCAAAACTTAATTCTATATAAAATGCTTCAATCTTTCTTTCTTTTTTTTTTTAAAGATTTTATTTATTTGACAGAGAGAAACACAGCCAGAGAGGGAACACAAGCAGGGGGAGTGAGAGAGGGAGAGGCAGGCTTCTCGCCAAGCAGGGAGCCCAATGTGGGACTCGATCCTGGGTCTCTGGGATCATGACCTGAGCCGAAGGCAGTTGCTTAACCAACTAAGCCACCCAGGCACCCCTCAATCTTTCTTTTTGATAATGAACTTACACTTACATTTATTTCTTTAACAAAGAATTTCAACCATGATTACTATGACTTCATAGTTTTTAAAAAAGGAAATTCCATAATAAAAAATAAACTAATTAAGTTCCTGCTAAACAATATTGAAAGCATAAATCTTCATCATTATGCTATAATGAAAGATAGAAAAAAAGTTATAAATTGTTTCTAGTATCTAGAAATAGAGAAGTGTTTGTAAGAAATAATGCATAGAGACAGGTAAAATAGAAATATACCTCAAGCACGCAACACTTCCAGTGTCATGGCTGTACTGAGAGAATTTACATATCAGAAGACAAAATTATATGCTGGGGACTCATTCATTCAAAAACATGTTGTCGTTTTTTCTTTTGAAGTTGGAGGTTAGGAAATGAAGAAATATGCTGACTAGCGACATGGAAATGATTGCTCATTCTCCAGTTTTATGAAAACAATTTTTCCATTAAATTATATATTTCAGGTGAATTGGCTTTTAAATATTGGAATGTGGAGTTATTCTCTCTCTGCTAGAATCTTCACTTGGTGAATATATTGGACACCTTTCACAGAATTCCTGATTCTTTTAATTTTGCTTATCTTCATAACCCTCAGCTCTTTTCTCCCTTTCAGATACTGCTGCACCTTCATGAGGAACCTAATTACTTATTCTGCTTCCAGACTCAGTTGAAAGGATATACAGTAGACCATGGGATTTGGCTTTCTGGCTACTGCAAAATGGGTCCGTTAGTGCAATCCCAGAAAAGTAACGTATTACCTCCCTCATGAGACACTGAATAATGTAGCATGGAGATAGGAACAAACAAACAAACAAACAAACAACAACAACAACAAAAAAAAACAAGCAAATGAACAATCTCTTCTTTCCTACCTATCTACGTAAGACTTGGTTTCTCCAAAGAGCCCATATTGCCATATTCTCGCTGCAAAACAGATGAAAGTGATGGTTTCTTCATCCCTGTCTCTTCAAGCTTCCACACAAAACAGTGTCTATGCAATGACAAAACTTCTTATATTTATTCTCTTTCCAATCCAGCCTATCTTGTGTCCTTTTCCCTCCTTTCTACTCTAGTTAGTTTATTCTTTATATATTTAGTATTACAGCTGATCCATAATCTCAGGGTCCATTTTCTGGGGAACTTGGGATAAAATAGCATATGGTCCTTGGAGCTAAGAAATCATGAAAACATGTCCCCTTAATTTACTCTTACTTTCCCCAACATCTAATCTGGAGCTTCCCTTGTATGATCTGTGGGCATAAAACATTTGGGGTATGACATAAAAGACTATGTCCCTTGTTCCTTAGATCTATCATTTCTCATCACTAGGCTTGTCTAATAAAATCAAGTCACATATGTATTCAAAAACACTTATTGAATGTACCACACACTATGCTAGATTTTGAGGCACAAAAATGAAAAAGATATGGTACCCCTATTCAGATGTCACACCTCAAACATACTGTAATTTATTTTTAAATACAGGAGCAAACAAAGGCACTGATTTGTACTTGAATTTCATTTTGTATTTAATCAAATCAAGTCCACATTTTTGTTACTGAGAGTTTACTAGGAAATATGCATTTTGTAAACATTACCTTGACTCTGCTCAAACACATATAAAGGAGGTTCGAATTTATTTTTAGAAATTGAGGAACTCAAGACTAAAAAAAATTCTTGTCACTGGTCACACAGAGGAAAAGAAGCAAAATATGTAGGTTTTGCTTCTTTTCATCAACAACCCAACCTGTTTCTACAGCAAGTCCTTCTTTTTTTAAATCCCAATTATGATATTTCCACTTAGAATTTCTGCTAAACTATTTGTCAGTCTTAGAACAGTGCATTTTCTCTCTTTATGCTATGAGTGAATGTAGCTCACTGTTCAAAGATAAGGCCAAGAAGTATAGTGGTTGAGATCACACTTCATCTTGGAAATCATACATATTTGAGATCAAATGTTGACTCTATAATCTTGGAAAAATTGCTAAATTTTGTGAATTTTAGTCCATTCAATGCTAAAATTATAATGATAATATCTACTTTATAAGATTTTTTATTTATTCATTCTTCGATTTTTTAAGCTCCCTCCTATGTCCCAATACTTTTTCAACACTGAGATTGCAGAAATTAACAAAGCATATAAAGATGCCGACCTCATGAAGATCATAGCATAAGAGATAGATAGATAAAAAAAAATAATAAACAACTAGTAAAATTTTATTATAATTTCAGGTAATAAGGATATAAAGAGAAGCAGAATAAAAGATATAGAATGACAAGTTGGTGGGGGGATATTTTAGCCCCAGAAAGTCAGAGATTTACAGAAAAGAACTGTCTGAGCCTCTGCGTGACAAAAGCAGTTCAGGTAGAGGGAACCCCAAATACTGAGGTCCTGAGGCAAAACCCTGCATAGCACAAAGGGCTTTATGCCTGGAACAGAAAAAGAAGGGGTAAGAAAGTTGCTGATGGCCAGCAAATGAGATGTGGCCAGACCTCTCATTTGAGGTCTCATCAGTTGAGACTTGCAGGGCATTTATTTTTTTCAATAAATGTTCTGTAAAGGAAACAGTCAGCAAAACAAAGAGGCAACCCACGGAATGGGAGAGAATATTTGCAAATGACACTACAGACAAAGGGCCCTATAAAGAACTGCTCAAACTCAACATCCAAAAAGAAGATGTACACATCAAAAAATGGGCTGGAGACATGAAGAGGCACTTCTCCATAGAAGACGTACAAATGGCTAACAGACACATGGAAAAATGTTCAACATCACTAGCTATCAGGGCAATTCAAATCAAAACCACACCGAGATACCGCCTTATACGAGTCAGAATAGCCAAAATTAACAAGACAGGAAACGACAAGTGTTGGAGATGCTGTGGAGAAAAGGAAACCCTCTTACGTTGTTGATGGGAATGCAAGTTGGTGCAGTCGCTTTGGGAAACAGTGTGGCTATTCCTTAAAAAATTAAAAATAGAGCTACCATATGACCCTGCAATTGCACTATTGGGTATTTACCCCAAAAATACAGATGAAGTGAAAAGAAGGGCCACATGTACCCCAATGTTCAATGCAGTGATGGCCACAATTGCCAAACTGTGGAAAGAGCCAAGGTGCCCTTTAACAGATGAATGGATAAAGAGGATATGGTACATATATACAATGGAATATTACGCCTCCATCAGAAAGGATGAATACCCAGCTTTTGTAGAAACATGGACTGGATTGGAAGAGATCATGCTAAGTGAAATAAGCCAAGTAGAGCCAAGTATCACATGGTTTCACTTACTTGTGGTGCATAAGGGGTAATATAGAGGACAGGAGAAGGGAAGGAAATTGGCAAGTAGGGTAAATAGGGGAGGAAAACGAAACATGAGAGAATTTGGACTCAGAAATGAACCGAGGGTCTTGGAGGGGAGGGGACGAGGGAAGGGTAGAGCCTGGTGGTGGGTATTAAGGGCACATATTGCATGGAGTACTGGGCGTGGGGCATAAACAATGAATCTTGGAACATTGAAAAAATAAAATAATAATAAAAAATAAATGTGGAGAGAAGCCACTTGAAGTCTTGGGATCGAAGTTAAACAGGCAAAGACAAATAGTATAGAATATCACTCATGGAATCTTAAAAAAATAAATTCATAGATACAGAGAGTAAAATGGTGGTTACCAGGATCTGGTGGATGTGGTAATTGAGGAGATGTCATTTAAGGGTACAAATTTGCAAATGATAGATAAATAGATCTGGGCGATCTAACCTACAGCATAGTGATTAAAGTCAACAATACTGTATTATTAACTTCAAAGTTGCTAAAAGACTAGATCTTAAATGTTCTCTTCACAAAAAAAAAAAAAAAGAAGTATGTGACATTTGCTAAAGCAACAGTGGTAATCCTACTTGCAGTATATAAGTGTACTGCATCAACATTTTAAGCTTGGATAATGCAAGATGACAACTGTATCTTAATAAAAAATATTCCAACCAGCATTAAAGGATTTCTCTGGCTGCTGTATGGAGAATAGGCTTTGGTGTGGAAGAGTTGAACAGGCGATACTGATGAAGGGATGGCTCAGTTCGTTAATTGCCTTGGACTCAGTTCATGGTCCTGGACTCCGGGGATCTAGCCCAGCTTTGGGCTTCCTGCTCAATGGTAATCCATTGGTATAGAGTATTGATCGTTCCAAAGAAATTTCATCATCAGCATTATTATTATTTCAAGGAAATAGAATCTTTCTTCTCAGTGCTGCAAGAAGTATTTTCTTTCCTAGAAAGAAATCCTTCATTTCCAGAATTTCCTAATTCCTACAAAAAGAATAGAAACTAGTAGATTTTTTTTAACTTTTTTATTTTATTTTAGAAAAATGCTAAGGCTTATTTTTAGTAGCTACTGAAGATATCAAGAGAATGGTATTCAGAACTTTCTATTAACAATTGTGTGAGTTAACAGTTATCAATAGTTTAAATTTTAAAATACTCTGTTCGGCTCCAGAATTTTTCATTTGAATATTAAAAATATACACAAAATAGCTGATATGACCAATATAATGTACCAGTAATTCTTTTTTTACAAGTCCTTCCTAATTCAATATGATAGGTGATAGTATTCAGGGATGAGAAGTTTAGTTCTTACCATTAGAAGAATGTGGAGGGGTGCGTGGGTGGCCAAGTCGGTTAAGTGACTGCATGGAGCCTGCTTAAGAGTCTCTGCCTCCCTCTCCCTCTGTCCCTTCTCTATACCACCACTCGCCCTGCCCAACACCGCTCAAAGTTCCACCAAGAATGTGGAACTTTGTGGTGAACCTAAAAAAGAGAAAGAAAAGAAAAGAAATGTGGCAATCACTAAATGGAACACGTTTATACAAGAAAACCTGAGTCTATGGGAAAGAACACACATAGCTGTAAGGACTTTGGGGAACACATTTCAGTTGATGACACCTGAGCTACTTTCAAGAAGTAATCAGCCTATTGTACATGAAATGGAGGAGGAGCATCAAAGAAAGACATGATTAGGAGAGAAAGTGTTCAGAAACTCCTGATATTTCCTTCTTGAAAGGGCAAAGGAGGAATTATTGAAGATGAAAATCAACAGTAAAGGGCTAGTGATGATAAGCTTTTTATGTCTTGGTAGTTAAACATTTTATTTTTATGTTTGAATGATATGAATATTTTTGACAGATTTGAACATGACCTCCCCTGTAAGGAGGCTGTAGGGACTATAGGTCACAGGGACTGTAGATTACAGGACTAGGTCTGAATGTCTGGGTCACCGCCAAATGACTTAAGAACACAGTCTGTTTCAGGCTGCGATAAGCACAGCCTGATGTGTACCTACAGTAGAGACATCTTCCACACTCAGCTGGCAAAGATTTTCCCCTATTCCTTCCCCTTCTATTAGTTTATATATTTAAAACTTATATTTAAGTCTATAGAACAGTTTGAGTTAATTTCCAGGTATGGTGTGAGATAAAGATTTTAACACATGACCAACAGCATTGCCAAGCTAATTTTTAGCTTGTTGACTTTCTTCAATAAGTATATGAAGTGTTTCCAGTACATTACACTGAAATGCTGTTTCTTTCATCAACATACTCTCTTGGTCCCGCTGCCAAAAATCAATGTACCACAAAGTTAAGGGCCTATTTCTGAGTTCTGTTTTCTTCCATTGATCTGTATGCCCATTCTTTCACCAATGACACTGGCTTGATTCCTACAGCTCCATAATTAGTATTGAAACAATTACTGTAAGTCCTCAAATTTTCCTCTAATTTTTTAAATTTATCTCAGCCATTTAGTCAATTTCAGAGGGGAAAAAAAAAGGAAGACTCCAGGATTTGATTGGGAGTTTATTTAAGGTGAAAACAATTTGTTAATAATTGATATCTTGGGGCACCTGGGTGGCTCAGTCATTGAGCATCTGCCTTTGGATCAGGTCATGATCCTGGAGTCCCAGAATCGAGCCCTGCATTGGGCTTCCTGCCGAGTGGAAAGCCTGCTTCTCCATGTCTCATTCCCCCTGCTTGTGTTCCTTCTCTAGCTGTGTTTCTCTCTGTCAAATAAATATATAAAATATTTTTTAAAAAAGTAATATCTTAGAGATGCCTGGGTGGCTCAGTCAGCTAAGCATCTGCCTTGGGCTCAGGTCATGATTCCAGGAGGGTCCTGGGTTCCACATCAGGCTCCTCACTCAGAAGGAAGCTTGCTTCTCCCTCTGCCTGCCACTCTGCCTACTTATACTCTCTCTCACTCTCTCTGCCAAATAAATAAATAAGTAAGTAAGTAAGTAAATAAATAAATAAATAAATAAAATCTTTATTAAAAAAAGAATTTATATCTTAACAAAACTGAATATTCTAGTTCAACCGCACTGATAAAATTTTTCCATTGATTTAGGTCTTCTTTTATATATCACAGTTATGGAGATTTAACAGACAAGATTTTACATTGTCTCTTGTAAAATTTACTTCCAAGAATTTTATATTTTAGTATTTTCATAAATGGAATTTTTGAAATTTATTTTCCAACTGTTGATAGTGTATAAATATTTGGTTGAATTTTTTTATACATTAGCTTTTTGTCTTGTGACCTTCCTTCCTTCCAAACTTTTCTTTGCTAACCTATATTATGCCTGTACCATATGCCATGCACTGTGCTTCCACTAGAGCAGACATAGTTCTAGTTCAGCAGTGAAAAGGACATTCAAATCGTGATTTAATCTGAGTTGCCAGGAGGGTTAGATTTATACTGTTTTATATATAATAATAGAGAGCTCCAAATTCTGCTAGATATATGACTGACTACAGTTAACAAATAATCTCAGGTGGGGCGCCTGGGTGGCTCAGTTGGTTAAGCGACTGCCTTCGGCTCAGGTCATGATCCCAGAGACCCGGGATCCAGCCCCACATCGGGCTCCCTGCCGGCAGGAAGCCTGCTTCTCCCTCTCTCACTCCCCCTGCGCTTGTGTTCCCCCTCTGGCTGTGTTTCTCTCTGTCAAATAAATAAAATCTTAAAAAAACACATAAAAACCAAAAAAAACAAATAATCTCAGGTGAGGAAGTTTCCATAATTTTTAAAATGAGCACATGATCTTTATATAGAAGAGAACATTTTGAACAACACATTTAAAACTTCTTTTGAACAATATACCGTTTGTATACAGTAATGAATACCTACTACTAATAAAAATCCCAAGAAAATAATAGAGGAAATCAACTTGGGGCATTTTCCCCATTTCTTCTAAAAGTATCTTCTTGTGTTGTGAAAATGTGATGTGAGCTTCATTTTCTTTAAGATTTCCAAACTGCAATCAAAAGAAATTTACATAGGGGCGCCTGGGTGGCTCAGTTGGTTAAGTGACTGCCTTCACTCAGGTCATGATCCTGGAGACCTGGGATGAGTCCCACATCAGGCTCCCTGCTCGGCGGGAAGCCTGCTTCTCCCTCTCTCACTCCCCCTGCTTGTGTTCCCTCTCTGGCTGTGTTTCTCTCTGTCAAATAAATAAAATCTTTAAGAAAAAAAAAAGAAAAAAAGAAATTTACATAAAGACAGCAGGAAGGAAAATTTGCAGTATATTTTTCCTTCATACAGGAAGAGAAAGAGAGAAGGAAAGAAAAAAAATCATCAAAGAGTTTATGAGGTCGTTTCTGAAACAAAGTCGAACATTAAGAAACAGCCCTTGGCTTTTGATGGAAAATCACTTAAACTTATCCAGGTTCCATGGAATGCATTTAAGGCAATATAGCAGATGGGGTGTTGAGTACCATCTTGAGTTAATTTATTTTTGAAGTACACAATGAGTTTTTATGATATAATTGAATCAGAAAATCAGAGGGAATATCTTTCTCTTGTTATCTTAAAGTTAGTATTGAAAAAGTATAACAATATTGTGGAATTACTTGTATAATATGTAGGCTCTACATACACTTAATATCAGACATATCATTTAAAAATGTTTTTCTTAAAAGATTAATTCTGAGAAGATGCAAAGACAGTGTCTAAAGCTGCTACTCTGCTGTTTTTCAGTCAAACAGCTCTCAGCATTGAACGAATTCTTAGCTGATGTTATGGTAGAATTTGAATTTCTTATTGTATTTATATATTAAATAGTAAAGCAACTTAAATTTTTCATTAAAAAGTAGAAGTAAACCTTTATTCTTTAGCTCCTGCTGTGTATAGACAGGGAACAGTAATTTAAGTAAAAAATTAACTACATGTAGCAACTTTATTAATAAAATTAACTATGTGTGTAGGGAGGTACTTCAAATCCCCAGGGGGATTACTTCTACTCTCATTCTTCATGGGGAAAAACTAGAGTAATAACACAAGTAAGGTGACTTCATAATGACAATCATTTTACTAATGATTTGTCTTAATATACGTTTTCCTTATAGTTCAGTTCAGAAAAAACTTTATGATTTGAGAAAGCCAACTAATACTGACCCAGCATATCTTGTGAATTGTTTTCCTCCAAATTGTAGTTCCCACTTGTGTTGCATTTAGAAAAACAGAAAATGATAGTTTTTAAGATAAATTACATAAAAATCCTATAATCTGATTGAGGAATCTTGGAAGGCAAAAGAGAAACTGTGAAACAAAGAACAATTCATTGCTCTTTATTTTATTTATTTATTTATTTTTGCCAGTTATGTTTTAGTATCTCCTCAGAAGAGACTTTGTTGCAAAACCCCTGGATGCTCATTGTTCTTTATCTGGAGTCCAATTTTCTGTTGGATTCCCAAGGACGTAAGGCTCTTACTTGTGTATAGAAGTTATTGTGAGACATGGTATACACAAAGGCATCTATCATAAGCTACTCACTAGATCTGAGGATGACAGGTAACTTGTCAGCATACACTTGACTTTCCTTCTGCAGTTGCATCCTGCCAGCTTCTGTATACTCTTCACTGTGCAGGTGTTTTCTTTTGGCAGCCCTGTTCAGATAATAGAGCAATCCACGCAAAGCATCAGTGAGACTCCCTGACAGAACATTCGCTGCTTTGGAACCATTTGCACTTACCATATGGCAAGGGCATGTTAGGCTATGAAAGAGTGAATATTTGAGTTTCATTCTTTGAAAAGCATGCAGGATTTATTATTGTGAAAATGCACACATTTTTATAGAATTTATGATAGTTGCACAGTTCAATCAAAGAGAAGTTTGAACTTAAAAATCTGTGATACTAAAGAAATGCCTTATCAACTTCAGTCGTTCTTCTCTTCTACTTAAGTTATTCCTAAAGACATAATCATCTTTTTTTTTTTTGACATTTTAAAATTCCATTTCATAAGTTGAAGCCAAGTTATGGTACAGTAAGAGAGAATGCCAAAAAATGGGCTGAAAATAATAGAGGTTCATTTCTCTATTAATATCTGTGCATGGTGGGCCAGCAGTGGCTCTGCTCCATGCCAACTTTGCTCTAGGATACAGGCTCAAGAGTTGCCCTACTTGGCATACAGGCAATCTTCTGGCAGAGAGAGAGATACCCAGAGGATCTTCATTTTTTTTTAAACTTTATTTATTTATTTGATACAGAGAGAGAGCACACAAGCAGGAGGACCAGTGAGGGAAAGAGAGAAGCAGGCTTTCTGATGAGCTGGGAGTCCAAAGTGGGGTTTGATCCCAGCACCCCGAGATCATGACCTGAGTTGAAGTCAGACATTTAGCTGATTGAGCCCCCCAGGCACCTGCTATCCAGCAGATCTAAAGCTGATGCTTTAAACTTTTTCTGGGACTTGGTACATGATACTTTGCCTACATCTAATTGACCAAAACAAATCACAATGTAAGCTCGATGCCAGTCACTGTTCCTGGGATGTTTATTCTTCTGGAGGGAAGGGTATATCAACACTCATATAAAAAAATACATCCAGGGTGCCTGGGTGGCTCAGTTGGTTGAGCGACTGCCTTCGGCTCAGGTCATGATCCTGGAGACCAGGGATCGAGTCCCACATCAGGCTCCCTGCTCGGCAGGGAGCCTGCTTCTCCCTCTCTCAATCCTCCGGCTTGTGTCCCCTCTCTGGCTGTGTTTCTCTCTGTCAAATAAATAAAATCTTTAAAAAAAAAAAAAAAGATACATCCAAGAACGATTCATGCATTGGTGCATACAGATTCTAGGGGAAAAAAGCATGTTTGAAAGCAGATTATTATGTAGTGGAATATAAGTTAAGCAACTTAAGTCTGATATTGGATCTCAGTTCTGCTCTTTACTTCACATGTGGGTCTGGGAAAGTTGTCTATGTTATCAGGCTTTCACTGAATAAAGAGATAAAAATCAAACAATTATGACTATTAAAGTGGTTTATGTTTGCATTTTATATACTTTTCAGGTGAGAAAAGGCGTAGTCTGTGTGAGTGTGTGTGTGTGTTGAATTTTTGACTTATAAATAAATTAATGAAACTATTTCTGTATAAGACTCTTTAAATCAATATGGATGTATGCACATTGACTATGTGCACTGTAGGCTTAGGCCTGAACAATGGGTATGACAAATTGTTATGGGTATCAGTGGTTATGCACACATACATATTGTGCATATACCTAAAATTTTAAGTAGAATTGGGTCTCCCTCAGTGTCCCTAAAACAAAAGAGGTTGGCGATGAATTACTGCAATAGTCAGAGACTATTCCTTATTTTATTATTTTGTAAGATAGAAGGTACATCTATAACTCTACTAATCAATGACTTTGACAGGCTAGGTCTTTAAAAAGTACTGACTTGGGGCACCTGGGTGGCTCAGTCGTTGGGCATCTGCCTTCGGCTCGGGTCATGATCCCAGAGACCCGCGATTGAGTCCCACATCGGGCTCCCTGCTCAGCGGGAAGCCTGCTTCTCCCTCTCTCACTCCCCCTGCTTGTGTTCCCTCTCTGGCTGCGTTTCTCTCTGTCAAACAAATAAAATCTTTAAGAAAAAAAAAAGTACTGATTTAACTTTTTTTTTTAAACTTGTAAAAATTTTAGAGATGCGTTTTCATTTTCTTTGGTTGTTGAAATAATAAAAAATAAGTCATCCAAGTTTACCCTTTTTGAGCAATCATTCATAGAAAGACCTTAAGCAGGCATTTTAACATAATTATATGTTTTTGCAGAAATACCACCACTCAGAGTCGTTCCTTTACTGGTGTTGGGTAAGAGTTTTTTAGTTTTACCCTGGGATTATTTCTGAAATCTTATACTGTAATGCCATTAATATGAACTTTGTAACATAGATCACCCAACATTTTTCACCAATTATTATCTGGTTCTAGAAAATTTATGCATACTATCCATTTCCAGGAGATTATATTTATTTAAGAAATGGAAGAATCTGCAGGTACTATATATGCTTTCTTTTGATTGGATAATCCAACCACCTACAAATCATTTCCTTTTTTTCATGCAATCAGTGTAGATTAGGAAATAAGATGACAAGATAGAGGTTATTCTCCATTAAAATAGTTTCTGTTAGTCACCCCATTTCTACTTCTATTTGGTGGAAGGAAAAAGAGAGAGGGTGAGAGAGAGTGATATGAAATTAGAGAGAAAGGAAAGAATGGACTTAGCTGGAATTATTGTGATATCCATAAATATTATGACAAGCCTGAGTTAAGCAGAGGAGTGTAGAATTTCTCATGGAACTATGTGGATGTGGTCCATATAGGTGTTAACTGTGACCCTACAGCCTTGCGATGGGCCTTGTTAAGTACTTATAAAGTCATAATTTTGTAAAATTAACGATAGTTTTGTACCCATAGGTTGTTTACACGACTTCTCCTCTACTGTGTTTTCCTTCAGTTGGATTGATGTCAGAGTGGTCGCGCTCCTTCTGGGGATTCCATTAAGAAAAGTGGCATTTAGGACACTATTATTTAATTTAGTTTGAGTTTGTTGGATATAATCATGTACCTCACAATTACTTTCATGTATACTTAAATCACTGTTAACCATTCCACCCTACAAATATTTCTGACCGCACAGAACCAACTCACCTGATTTCATACGCCAAACCACAAAATTGGTTTTAATGTAAACACTTTGAAAGCAGTTGGGTAGTAGAGAAGAAATATGGTCTTAAATGTACTAGACAGTAACGATTCTGTGGAAAATTATTCCAATCACTAGTTATATAGACTTGTAAGCATAAAATTATATTGTCCTGAGCTCCACCAAAAATGGTCTTTCCTGTTAGTTTCTCTCTGTCTCTTTTTTTGTTAAATTGACAGGCATCAAAAATAGATTGATAAGAATGTCTGTGTTTGTAGGGCACAAAAGTGTAGCAGTCTTCCAAGCAGCAAATATATCTATGTGTGAGTGGAAAGTTTAAAGCATGTCAAGGTATCAAGTACATTTTAGCACAACATTATTAATAACTAGCTGGGAAGCAACAATAAATTTCTAAGTAATCAAATAATGTTAAAACAAAAAAATAAGGTATCTTTATTTTCTTTATAGAACATCATATTGCAAAGTATTTTCACTTGAAGAAATAAGAACCATGCAGCCAAAAATATAGGGAACTTATAGTATAGACATATATTAAGTAGTTGCATAATAAAAGCATCGACCATTATTTTATATTTTTCCATACTTTTGGTATTTGCTAACTTTTAAAATTCAGAATTCATTATGATTTCTTTTTATCACTCTAAATACTTACTTTTGAAAAAAAATATTTACTTTTGTATCTGAATTTATTTTAATTAATTAATTAATCAACCAATTAATTAATTATTTGACACAGAGAGATCACAAGTAGTCAGAGAGGTAGGCAGAGAGAGAGGAGGAAGCAGGTTCCCTGCTGAACAGAGAGCCTGATGTGGGCCTCGATCCCAGGACCCTGAGATCATGACCTGAGCTGAAGGGATAGGCTTTAACTCACTGAGCCACCCAGGTGCCCTGTTTCTGAATTTTATACTTTCAGTATAATTTTTTTCAGTTTTGTAATTGTTTCCTTATAGAGGGCTACAGAAAATTAAGTCCCACAAAACATGGCCCATCTTTGTCGATATTAGACCTTATGTCAACTCAGTATATGCAGATTCCTTTCTACCAGTTTAGACATCCCCTCTGCCATCTTCTTCTAGTCTGGGTCTTCTGCCTTTATAGGAGATTTTATGTTCCAGATACATTTTACTCTTAGCCATATTTCAGTATTCTGTTTTTGCTTAAACTTTGTTGTCAATACCTCTCTGTTGGGTGGCTCAGTTCGCTAAGCGACTGCCTTCGGCTCAGGTCATGATCCTGGAGACCTGGGATCAAGTCCCACATGGGGCTCCCTGCTCGGCGGGAAGCCTGCTTCTCCTCTCTCACTTCCGCTGCTTGTGTTCCCTCTCTCCCAGTGTTTCTCTCTGTCAAATAAATAAATAAATAAAATCTTAAAAAAAAAAAAAAAAAACTCTGTTATCAGTTTGAGTTTGGGCAACTTTAATGAAAAATACTGTATGATATATATGACTGTCTAACGTTTTATGCAATGCTTCATATTTTGGCAAATGACATTCCTTCTTATAATTTTTATGCATAATATAAATGCATAGGCAGTACATTTTATAGCACTGCTAGCAGGCAATAAAATCATTAATAACTTTTGTAAGTACACAATTGAATGTTCCAATAAATTGAGAATATTCTCCCATTTTTTCTACATCACTGAGGTTATAAGGATATTTTAGTAAATAGAAGAAAGGAGATAACTAAATTTGACAAGTCTAAATAATAATCCATTAATTCTACCTAATGAACTCCTTTCTTCTTTATAGATTAGCCCGTTTCTCTAGCAACTAGAATGTTCCTATCCACCCAGATAAAATGTCTCATTTCCTTTAACAGGTCTACTGGAGGCATGGATACATAATGCCACTCTTAGCTCTCTTTCCTAATTTCCATAATGGCTGTCACCTTCCATTTGTCTTTCATGTTTAATTATCATAATTCCTCATTTCAGCACGTTCATATCACAGTACAATTATCAAGTTTACGGCTTATTTAATTTTGTAGCTTGGAAGCTTTGCGAAGAAAGAAGACTTTGATCTTATCAGTAACTTGATTCCAACCTAGGGTTTAAGGGTCTTACTTCTTGAGAGGTTTCCAGAGGACAGGTAATCTAACTTAACATGGATTCTTGTTATCCTCAAAGAATGACCCTTTACTATCTGTTGCTTGCTTCAATTACACCTTTCCAATGACACTCATTTTGCTGTGTCTAACTTTCTCTTGGTGCTGAGTTTTTCTGTCCACTAAATAAAGTGCCCATATTAAAATGGATTTTAGACTTTTGTAATAAGTCTAAAAATCTGCCTAAAAAATTCAAGGATTCACTGATATTTTCCAATAGGAATTGACCAAGAACAATCATATATGACTAGTATCACTCATTTAAGGTCTAGGAGACACATATCTGATATTATACATGCTAATCATTCACACTTTCTCATTCAATAGTTTACAATACTTTTCATTTTGGATAGTTAATTAAATGTCCCCTATTGTAATGTTTTCTGTAATTACGTTTGTACCTAGAGAATAAAAATAGTTTATAGTGAGAGGATCTATCGAGTAAAACAAAGAATTAGATGAAGTCGATCTTCAATTCTGAATTAGGCTATCAATCCCCAAAAGTTATAAAACAGAAATTTAAACCTTTGGCCAATACAACATACCTTCAAATCACCTGTTCAAAATTCAGATGTATCCCAGGAAAATAATTTTCTGGAAATTAAACTTTATTTTGTCCACTGTGTCTGCTAATTACATTATTATAAAATTCTCTTATGAAATGATGAGGTTTCTGGTCAGCATATCTTTCCTTTTGATGTGACTTCATTTATGTATTAGATTATTTATCAAAAATATTGGACAGGGAAATATTTGTGATTAATTGCCGAATTATTTTGACAAGTGACATGTAAAATGTTTTCATAAAAAATGATTGTAAGGACTGAAATATCAAGAAAAACAAACCTATAAATAAAATTTGAAGGATGATATGCTCAGCTTACACACAGAGGGAATTTTATAAATTATTTTGAGAGAAAACTAATCACTCTTGCACACACTCATACACACACAGAAAAGGAAATAAAAGAAATAATATATATGCCCAGTAGAGTTGAATTTAAATTATTTGCAGTAGGACACTCACATACTGAGTAAAAACAAGCCTTGGGCGCCTGGGTGGCTCAGTGGGTTAAAGCTTCTGCCTTCGGCTCAGGTCATGATCTCAGGGTCCTGGGACTGGGCGCCACATTGGGCTCTTTCCTTGGCGGGGAGTCTGCTTCTCCCTCCCCTGCCTGCCTCTCTCTCTACCTGTGATCCTCTTTCTCTGTCAAATAAATAAACAATTTTTTTAAAAAAAAACAAGGCTTTATCATCATGATTATGAAACACAGTAGATGATTATCAGATGGAAAGGAACAATTCAGGTTTTAGTATTTGGGTTCACCAGTTTAGGCTAGAATCCTTTGATGAAAGAGTATGGTGACAATTGCCTGATACTCATTAGATACCAAAAAGGATTCACTATTTATACTAAATAATTTTAGCATCCCAAGAGTAGGAAGGAGTATGGATAGTTTAGCTATTTTCTTTCCAAGGACATAAAGATAGTCACAAGTTAGTAGTATTTTATATAAACTTCAGATTTAATTTAAAATTATAGATGATAACTCAATTATTGGAAGAACATTTCATAAAATTGAAAATGAAGTGAAAACAATTAGCCAAACCCCAAATTTATTAAATATCGAATTATAGTCTGTTCTGTTTCAAAAAGATCACCAGTGTATTTTAACTCAAGCATTTATTCATTGGTCTACAAAGTAGGCAATTCTGACATTCTAATAGATGTGCTAAAATATTTTGTATGGTCTGATAAAATCCTCTCAGGAAATGCTTAAATATTATAACACATCTGAAGAGTCAAAATGCAAAATCATCACGATGAAGACAGAATGCTGATCGCTGATTTCCAGGAGTTGTAGGGAGGAGGAAATGGAGAGGAGTTGCTTAATTTGGAAGGGATTTTACTTTTGTAGTGATAGAAATTCTTTGAAAATAGGTAGAGGTTGTGGTTGCACATCCTAATATGTACTAAATGCCACTGGATTATTTACCTTAAAATGGTGAATTTCATGTTATGTGAATTTCATCTCAGTAAACTCTTTTCCTAAAAATGCAAAATCCTTATCAGATTCTCACAGTACACCAGTGCTCATTTTTCCTTGTTGAGTGCTCCTTTATGTAGAGCTCCTTCACACAGAGCACATTCACAAAGTCCACTTGCATTCTTCCCTTCTCTTTCATTAGGACCCAGAACTCTCCCTTTTTTCATTTATGAATTCCTAACACTTAAAAAAGACTTTTTTTTTCTAAAAAAAGGGGGATGTATGAGGTGACTGGGTAGCTCAGGCAGTTACGCCTCTGCCTTTGGCTCTGGTCCTGGATCAAGCCCCCGCATCAGGGTTCCTGTTTAGTGGGGAGTCTGCTTCTCCCCCTCCCTCTCTGTCCACCGCTTCCCCTCTGCTTGTGCATCTCTCTTGGTCAAATAAATAAATAATTAAAATTTAAAATTTAAAGGGGTGATGTTTGACAAAGGATAGGATAATGAAATCTGTTTTACAATTTTGATATTACTGTCTAGTAAGGCCAGGTACTTGTCTTTACAATTATATGGAAGACTTCTAAATATATCTAATATATATAAGTTTCTTACAATAACATAGACAGAAAGAGAATGAATGGCATTTTCTTAGAAGGTTTACTGATTGTGTCTCCTTAGATTTTGAACCTTATTTTTTTTTTTTACGATTTTATTTATTTATTTGACAGAGAGAAAGAGAGAGAAAGAGGACAAATAGGCAGAACGTCAGACAGAGCGGCAGGCAGAGGGAGAGGGAGAGAAGAAGCAGGTTCCCGAGAGCCCAGTGTGGGACTGGATGCAGGACCTGGTGTCATGACAGGAGCTGAAGGCAGCCGCTTAACTGACAGCCATGTATATCTGAACTTCATTTTCTTGTTAAGATTTTATTTATTTATTTGACAGAGATCAACACAGCAAGAGAGGGAACACAAACAAGGGGGGTGAGAGAGGGAGAAGCAGGCTTCCCGCCGAGCAGGGAGCCCGATGCGGGGCTTGATCCCAGGACTCTGAGATCATGACCCAAGTCAAAGGCAGACGCTTAACGACTGACTATCCAGGTGCCCCCTCAACTTCATTTTTAATAGCATTTCTTTACAGGGACGGGCCCAGAAAGCCAAATCCTTTTGATAGGGTTCTGTAGTCAGGATTTCTTAGTGCTGTGGCCTTATATGTTGTATTCAACTTTGAGTTTGGTTATCAATAGCATATTATTAACAGTACCTAATTCTGAATTTGTACAAGGAAAATATTATGTAAAAATGGTATCACATGGTTTCACTTACTTGTGGTGAATAAAGGGTAATATAGAGGGCAGTAGGAGAAGGAAAGGAAGTGGGAAGTAGGGTAATTCAGGGAGAGAAACAAAACATGAGAGACTTTGGACACAGAAACAAACTGATGGACTTGGAGGGAAGGGGGTGAGGGGATAGGAGAGCCGGGTCGTGGGTACTGAGGGCACCTATTGCATGGAGCACTGGATGTGGGGCATAGACAATGAATCCTGGAACACTGAAAAAATAAAATAAATTTAAAGTAAAAAACCCCCTTATTTTGTATAGGTAGATTACAGATATAGATATATAGAGCATATATGTGTAAGGAATATGTTCCATTCAAAATTCTTATTTTCAAAGGTAGTATAGAAAAATATTCTACTGTTGGTAACTATTCTATTGTTTTTTTTATTATTATTTTTAAAGATTTTATTTATTTGGCAGAGAGAAACACAGTAAGAGAAGGAACACAAATAGGGGGAGTGAAAGAGGGAGAAGCAGGCCTCCTTGGAGATCAGGGAGCCCGATGTGGGGCTCCATGTGGGGTTCCATCCGGGGTTTCCGGGATCATGACCTGAGCGGAAGGCAGTTGCTTAGCCAAATGAGCCACCCAGGCGCCTCAACTATTCCATTGTTGATGCTTTCATAATGTAGGATCCAGAGTACAAGCACTAGAGCCATATTAACTAAGTTTCAAATCCATCTCTTCCACTTCTTAGATTCATGAGGTTGGCCAAGTTCCTTAAACTCTGTTTCCTCGTCATTAAAAGAGCTATTACATTTACCGCGGAAGTATACCTTGATGATTGCATTCATGATAAGATGCTTGAAATGGCATTTAACAAACAAACTATTATTGTTTTTCCCATTACAGATGTTGTGGTTTTAACACAACGTTTGTGAAGATGATCTAAGTATCTGGTTTTCACTATTATAAATGTAGCGTCTCCCTCTGCAGCCACCACTGACATGCCCAAAGCCTGCTCCAGGATACTCCCAGCAGAAATCCACACGATTGAGCCAATATTCTCTAAAGGGTATAGCTTCCTTGATTTTACCAGTTCTGATCATGAATATATTGAATTCACTTAATTACTTGGGTTCATTCAGTCTAGAAAATCAGTCTAAAATGACCTAAATGAGGTATGTGGAAGTTTCCTTTAACTTATTTCTTTATAAACACAGTAAAATAAATTGTCCACATCGCAAACTCATATGCTGGAATGGAGCCTTTATAATAAATTCACTTATATAAAACAATAAATCATAAATTACCCAAGGAACTAGAGCAGAGGACTTTAGCTCTCAGTTAGTCTCACTAAAGAATTAGGGGAAATTGTTCTGAATATCTTTTTTTTTTTTTAAGATTTTATTTATTCATTTGGCAGACAGAGAGATCACAAGTAGGCAGAGAGGCAGGTAGAGAGAGGAGGAAGCAGGCTCCCTGCTGAGCAGAGAGCCTGATGTGGGCCTCGATCCCAGGACCCTGAGATCATGCCCTGAGCCGAAGGCAGAGGCTTTAACCCATTGAGCCACCTAGGTGCCCTGCTCTGAATATCTTAAAGATCATTTTTCTTGTGACCCAATATGGATTTCTCCTTTTCTGTGTGACTTATGTTATTTTGTGTGATATCAGTTAGCTCAGACATTTCTCTCCTAGGTCTTTTTCAATATTTTCCTCTCTGTTTATGAATTAACTCATAAGCCGTATTGAAAACAATGTTAACCAATTTGTTTTAAAAATCACATGTTCCTGGTGAAATTCTGTATTGTTCTATTTATCTTCACACAAGAATAGTCCCCGTTCTTATTTCTGTTTATCTAAAGCCCTAAAGAGTTTTCCCTCAATCCGCTCATTTTTTGCTTTTCATTTTTTCTATAGAGACCTTGTGTTCATGACTGTGCTGTGTTAATAGTTCAATTGTCCCTCTTCTTTCTTTTTCATTTCTGTGAAAATGTATTCCCAGATTAACATCTTAGTGTGGATAAAAGCCCCCCCATTAAAGTAGAAACATGGACATGATGATATCATTTGTATGGAACCTCTTCCTTTCTTCTCCAGCCATATCTTCTCTGTTTTTCTAGCCATCAGATTATTCCAATGAACACAATTTTTTATGTAACTATCTCACATCCCACATTGGATAGACAGAGAGTAGCATGGTTTTTTTTAGTATTTTATTTATTTATTTGACAGAGAGAAACACAGCTAGAGAGGGAACACAAGCAGAGGGACTGAGAGAGGGAGAAGCAGGCTTTCCGCTGAGCAGGAAGCCCAAAGTGGGGCTTGATCCCCGGTCTCCAAGATCATGGTCAAGATCATGACCTGAGCCGAAAGCAGTCACTTAACCAACTGAGCCACCCAGGTGCCCCGAGAGTAACTTGTTTTATTTTTCTCTCTTTGGAGGTAATCTAAAGTTAATACCAGTCACAAAGAATTCTTAGATTCATCCCATTACTCTGGCATTTTAGATGAAAATCTTTAATTTTATAAGTGTCCCCAATATGTATGTTAAAAATGGCATTTATTTAATTCATGACACATTCCTTTTTTCTATGTGTACAGAATATAGCTGATTTGACTAATAGTGATAACAATACCTTCTTCTGTTAACAATACTCATCAAAATGAGAACAATCTAGTTCCTTGCTTTATACTAGTTTTTGTCATTCCCATTATTTGTAAGAAGGTGGCTTGCCTTCCTTAATTTATATATATTTTATATCTTTTTTTCTGAGTCATTTGATCATGAAAAAATATATATTTTGTAGGACATAAATTTAAAAATTTAATATGGAGAAGGCATTTCACAATGAAGGTACTTAGCATATTGCTCAAAGAGTGAAAAGAGTATATAGTGTGTGTGTGTGTGTGTGTGTGTGTGTGTGTGTTTAAGATCATTTATTTATTTATTTGAGAGACAGAGAAAG
>PITA01011639.1:0-45138 GCA_004023965.1 Spilogale gracilis | reverse complement strand
CCAGGTGCCCCGAGTATGGTGTATTTTAAGGAAAAAAGATGTGGTGTGAGAATCCCATAAATAGTTAATGACCCGAGTAATTTATTTGGAATCCTGTTTCCCAGTTTCTTCCACTGGATATCCTAAGTTTTCTATTTCTAAGGATGCCTGAGCTGTGCCTCGGGTATTTTGGTAGGACCCTTTGCAATTAACACAGATGGAGACAGTCTGTTACAATGAATTAGTTGGCATTGTGTGGCAGCTGATTGAAAACAACAATAATAACAAAAACAATAACGAGAGACCTACCCACGTGTAATCAGAGTCAGGAATGCATAAACCTATTCTTAGAGAAATCCGTTATTTCCTTATTTTTTAATCACATAGGACTATAAAAATAGTTTACTATGGGAAGGATTCTAGCCAATAAAGCATGACAGAATTAGAACACCACTTTGAAATGGCTAATTAATTAAAAGGTTTAGATAATGAACCTCACTGGATGCTAACATAAAATAAAGACACCTGGATGTTTGTGTATCTACTGGAGTACACAGTATTTGAAAGTATTTTTTCCAAAATTCTACAGTCAGGAAATGAGCCGAGATAGAGGTATTCAGCGGCAAACATGTTGTCCGTCAAGAAGAAGAACGAATGGCTTCAAAGATAACTCTGAGACTGTGGGTCGGGGTGCTGAGTTGGCTGCACCCCCAGGCCAGTGGTGGGGTTGCCTCCAGCAGCCCAGAGGGAAGAACTTCAAGCCACAAGGGATTATTGTCAGGCCTTGAAACCTAGTGGAACTTTCCCTGATGGGTTTTGGATTTGCTTTGGACCAGTAAGGCCTTTATTTAATTTTCTTCCTTTTACAATTGATGTGCTTATTTTATGCCTGTTCTACCATCATAGTTGAGAGACAGGTCACTTGTTTTCTATTCACAAGTAACAGAATGGAATTTGCTTCTGGAATGATCACACCCAGAGTCTAGTCCATAGCTGATTTAGATAATTTAGATGACAAAATTGAGGACTGTTTGAGTTGACGACACATAAATGAGATTTTGGATTTAGAGCTAATGCTGATATGGACTAAGACTGAGGATTTGGAATAGAGTGAATATATTTTGCATGAATTTGGGGAGAACAGATTTCAGACTCTAGTGAGTTATAGAGTGTTCCCTCAAAATTCATGTCCATCTAGAACCTCAGAATGCAACCTCATTTGGAAATGCTCTTCAGTAATGTAATTAGTTAGGGTCATTGTGGGTTAGCATGACTCCTGATTCCAAATTGGTATCTTTACAAGAAGAGGAGAGAACAGGCAGAGAGACACAGAGAGAGCAACATGTGAAGATGGAGGCGGAGTTATTGTGTCAGAAACCAAAGAAGGCCAAGAGATACCGGACACTGGAAGAAGTAAGGAAGGATTCCTCTCCAGAGGTTTTGGAGGAAGGTGACCCATTGATTTTGGACTTCTGCCTTCCCGAATTGTGAGAAATACACTTATCTTGTCTTAGCCACCCATATTGTGGTTTGTAACAGCCTCCTTAAGAAACTAATGCAACGCATAAATATGAGAGTCATCATTTGGATGGCTATATACACGGTTGTCTATAAACATTATGAGTGGTTGTGAAAGTGCATTATGACCCACATTTTCAGTTTTGGGAACAGAGCAGTAATTAGCAATAGCTTCAACACCGCACCAAAAATAATGATCACGGTAATGGCTTTACAAATATCAAGTCATTTAATTTTTACAGTAAACTTATTTGCAGCCTCTGTTATTACTGTTGTATTTATACATAAGGAAAACATGTTTCAAAAGTAAAATTAATTCTTGAAGTCAAATAGCATTTGATTAGTAGGACAGGGATTTAAAATCTTGTCTGTTTGTCTGAAAACCCATATCCTTAACTAGAGTAATTATTGTGGTATCAGTCTGGAAATACCTTAGGAAGGAATATAGTCAGTGGTGCTGTAATAATGTGTGGTGACAGATGGTAACGACACTTGTGGTGAGCATAGCATAATATATAAACATGTCCAATGTCTATGTTGTACATCTGAAACTAATGAAACATTGTGTGCCAACAATACTTCAATTAAAAGAGAATCTCGTCAACTTAGCTCAAGACCAGGTTATATTAATTTCAAATTTAGTAGGTATTTCTGTTTCCAAATTCTTCCTTTTAATGCATCCATTTAGACTTTGATTTTGAGCTCCGGAATATCCCATATGGTGTGGGTTGAATTGTGTTCCTCAAAAATATCAGAAGTTGAGGCTTTAGGAGCACCTGGGTGGCTCAGTTGGTTAAGCAACTGCCTTCGGCTCAGGTCAAGATCCTGGAGACCTGGGATCGAGCCCCACATCGGGCTCCCTGCTCTGCGGGAAGCCTGCTTCTCCCTCTCTCACTCCCCCTGCTTGTGTTCCCTCTCTCGCTGTGTTTCTCTCTGTCAAATAAATGAATAAAATCTTAAAAAAAAAAAAAAAAAGTTGAGGCTTTAATGCCCAGCACCTCAGAATGTGACTTTATTTGGGAATAGGGCCATTATTAATGGAGTTAGTCAGATGAGATCATTAGGGTAGGCCCTAGTTCAATTTGACTGGTGTCCTTACAAAAGGGGGAATTTGGACAGAGATAGAAATTTGGATAGAGAAGGAGTGAGGAGAAAGACACAGGGAGACGGTGGTCATCAACAGGCTGAGGAGCAGGGTTTGGAGTTGGTTCTTTCCTCATAAGCCCTCAGAGGGAAGCGACTCCGCCTGCCAACTCCTGGATTTTATCTGGAGACTTCCAGACTCCAGATAGGAGAAAACACATTTCAGTTGTCTCCCCCAGGTTGTGGTACTTTGTTACGGCAGCTCTAGCAACCTAGTAAACCATCCATCATACTTAAAAAAATATTTACCATGAGGTTATCCATTTGTGAAGAGTGAGGAAACACTACATTATATGCTATTCCTGACCACTGACATGACCTCAATTCAGTGAAGTTTAGACACTGTAGTAAACTAACAGCTCAGGGAAAACTGCATTTAATTCCTTTTTTCAGTTTGAATTGGGTCATTTTTATTTTATATTATTTTTTTTTCAGTTTAACATGGAAACATTTTCTTCATATTGTCAGTATGGAAATGGAAACTTCTCATTTATATGGTATCTCTTGTGAAATTTTTTTTTTAATTTCCATAATACTCCAACTTTCATTATACTTCCTTTTGGGTGATTTCTTCCTCAGCAGAGCCTTTGGTACTGGCTGCCTTCAGGGAAGTTTTGCAACTATTATCAACTATGGCATTTTTTAGTTTCCCAGTTATCAGTCAAGTGATTAAACAGTCTAGATATTCGCTAGGTGTTTGTGGTTTATGATGATCATCATAACCTTTCCATGGACTAAGACCCATGGAGCTTAATTAGCGAAGGACTTTATTCTTTTTCTCTACTGTTCATTAATCACTGTGGATCTAATTCTTTCCATACAACTGAATGAAATTTGGGACCAGCCTCATTTATTGCCATTCTGAAATAAGAAAATACCCTTCTGATACTTATTGTAAATAATTTGTACAATTAATCCATTCAATAGGTACATATGACAGACTGATATTTATGAGCTAGTTTTCTGGATGTTTGAATATATCAGTGGAGAAACAGACATAAATCCCTTTTCTCCAGAAGCATATACGTTTATGGAGTGGATTGTGGAAGTCTTTCCAGAATGAGGCTATCATTGGCAATGAAGTAAAAATTCCTAGAGGGATAAATAACTCATAATTAATGGATAGTTTTCTCTACACGGAGTGTTAGCCAATTAGAAAAAGTGGAATGAATACTGTTCCTGATTTTAGTTGAAGTTATCAATGCCCACAGTTATGGAAGGCTTTCAGTCCAGATTCAACTCACTGGTCGGGTCTGTGATGGATAATAGAATTGCTCATCACGTGTTTTTTGCAGGTCAATGTGAAATCACTAATATATCCTTCTACACCTGGATTAATGCCTTGAGTCAAGTGAAAAAGTAAATATAGATACTTGAGTAGAGAGTCACTGGGCAATTGAAAAATAGACCCTAATGGTTTATGGGCTTAGTTCCAGTGGTTGGATTTAGTAACCACAGAGGGCTTGATGGAGGTCCACACTGCAATGAGATCATCTAGCTATTTGAAGTCCAGTTGTTAGAGCCTCAGTTACATGTGAGATGAGACAACATGACTGCATTTGTTCCTAACCCAACAGCCAAATTAGAGTAGAAAATTACGGGCTGCTTTCCTGAGAAAACTTCCAGAAGCCATGGGAGAAAGAAATGAAGTGTGGCTCAATCTTACTGCTGAAACCATTGATGTCATCAGCTTCTGCTGCATTGCCTTTGGCTGGGGCTGCAGGATTTGTCATTCCATGCACCCAGAGGACAGTGGGCAACAGCCAGATCACTAGAAGAGTGCCTTTTCTCAGTCCTCCTCCTAGCTACTCAGCCTGTCGGTGGCATTCATTAATTGTCAAATAGTGGGGGACACATTCTCCCTCCCTTATGTATCACTGGGTGAATGTGTTCACTACTAGATATTAGGAATCTTCATATCCCATAATATCGTATTTCACATTTTGCTCTACAAAGTCCTTATTTATTTTCCCACCAAAACCTTGTTTCTGACATCATTCCATTCTCCTAACCAAAACCTGTAAAGGATCTCTAAAAGATCTGAGATTTTACCCTACTTGCAAGCTAAAAATTTAGTCTGCCACAACCACAAGGATGCTGCCAAAAGACATGACTCCTAGGTCATACAGAAAGGGTTTTATTTTTAATGGCACAGAATGCGGCCAAGTGCCACAGGGAAACCCAGCAAAACTCAGGTGGATGCTGTGCACGTCATGAATTTGCACCACATCTGAAGAATCTTGAGCTTAGGGACCCAACTATTTTGTAATAGGACTGAACGTTTCCCCAGATGGAGGCGTTATTTTTATTATACTGGGAAGTAAACAAATCTGTCCTTTTCTCTGGAGGGAAATACTTTCTTTGTATTCTGAGGCTATTTCCTATACAAACATTCTTGGAAAGCTAGGCAGGAACAAAGGCTGCCTGTACCTCTGCTTGCAAGGAAAGGAGAAGCAGGAAGGACCCATGCCAAGAAGTCATCCGGCAGACATTCTTGCAAGCTCTCCATTACTGCCTTCTTAAACATTTTACTGAAGAGGTAGCTTCTGCATTTTCACAGCATTTATTTCCTATCCCTTGAAGCCCAGCTGTCTTGACAAGCTCTTACAATGCACTTGCAACTTTTAGTTCATTCTCTCCAATAGCATGATGTCATCAGTGTAATGGAATAGTGTGATATTCTGGGAGATAGGCAGACAGTCCTTAACATCTTTGGATTATATTGTGACAGATCACAAGAGATATTACATACCCCTGTGGCAAAACTGTAAATGAGTATTCTTGTCACCCATGTAAATGTGATCTGTTCTGGATCCACTTTTTTGATAGTAATAGGAAATAATGCATTCACTGCCTGAATGGCTACATGTTATGTCCCCGAGAATTTAGAATTTATTAATAAGCTTTAACAATAGTGCCACCTCAGGTGCAATAGCCTCAATCAGAAAAACTATTCGTTAAGTCTGCATTCATTCAGTCTCTATGCAGGCCTGTCTTGTGAATTAGATGGACATAGGTTAGGCATCACCATCAGGGCTCACTGTAGGTGTTTAATGTGGGTACTAACCGTTGCCATTTCTCTGGGATTCATTTCTCTGGTTTTAGTTTATTATTTTGGCTTGAATGGAAGGCTGTTCCAGAGGCTTCCATTTGGCCTTCTTCACTATAATAGCACCAACAGGACAGTGTGTGTGTGTGTGTGTGTGTGTGTGTGTGGTGTTTTTTTTTCCCCCCCCAACTTTCTGAGAGTATAAATTCAAATATACATTACATTCAGGGACATGGGAAATAACCTGTGGGTTCTAATTCTCTTCCAGGGGGACCACTGTGATCTCTACTTCAGCCAAGACTCTATTACCAGGTCCATAAAAATTCCTTTTCTGAAAAGGGGGCCAGGGTGATGTTTGGGTCTCCAGATATTAATACCAACTTAAAGTCTACATATAATCATCTGAACAAATGGTTTATAAGTCTCTTGGTGAAAGACTGGGATAATAGTTATAGTACATATTTACCACAATGTTGTGGGGTCCTTTATAGGAACCTGTGGTAGAAAGGATTCTTTAGGCAAAGGTGTTGGGACTAAGAAATTGGCTTAGATCTGAGAAATAATAAGGGAACACAACTTTTTACCAAAACAACTGCCTTCTTCCTCTTACTCATTTATTTTTGTCTTTTTTGGGTTATACATATGTCAAACATCACCCTTATTGGGTGCCTATTTTAGGCTTAGGAACCTCATGCTCTTTTAACTATCATCCAGTTCCACATGGATCAAAGCTCTTCATCTTGCCTTTAATCTTGCTAGACGTTATGCTAATTAAAGCTTCCTGGTTTCTTCTGGTTATACATATCATCTGGCCTTTAGTTCTTTGGGGTTCATCAGTCCCATATATATTAATGAGCCCCAATATGTGCTTTTGTTATTGTCTCTCCTACCATCAGCCATGCCTTTCAGAGGACAGCCACCACTGACCTTCATGATGTAGGTAGATGTCCCTTTCATCAGTAGGCTGTCCTTGGAGCATTACCTCTGCTGGGTATTCTGGCTTTACAGACACATTCTTTTAATCTTGATCCCTTCTTTAGCCACTTTATCCCTTTCTTTCCCATCTGCCACAGCAAACTCAAGTATTTCCACTCCACAGAATACTCTACTGAGCAACAACTTTTTCCAGGCCTCTAAATGTCAACCTACCATGAGTTAGCCTATCTTCCGGAGTCCTGGTTGGAGTGTTTAATCTCATGTCTTAAGAAAATTCTTACATTTTTTACCTTACATTTGGTAGTCTTCTTGGTCAAGTATCCTTGAGACTCAATTTCAGAGATAATCTTTTGGCTCTTACCAAGACCTATAAGCTAATTCTTGTAATTCCTTCAGTGCATGGCCTGTTTCCAAACTTACCTGACCCAGTATGTCAATAGGTGGCATATACTGTGACCTAACATTAATTATTGAGCAGTCATGTACATGAGAAGGTTAGAACAGCTTCTGTGGGTCTATTCCTGCCGTGTGGGAAAAAGATCTCTGCAGCATCTTTGAATATGGTGGATCTTCCAGTATCTCTCAATATGAAAGGATGGACCAGTTCTGCAGGCTCTGATATTTAATGGGTACCTGAAGAATCATCATCCTTGAGAGCATCCCTCCAGATGGTCTCTCCTTATGTTTCAGGGTATGGGGTTTTCCCAACTAGAACCAGACCTTAACATAACATATGCTTTAGCTGAGAATTCTGACATCTCTGGAGCTCTGTACCTCTAAATATCCAGTTTCAAACTTTTTAGCTGTGTTGACTTTTCCACTATAAGAGATGATTATTTCCTTGGTAGCTGTCAGAGACCCTATAGCTGTCACACTTAGTTATTAGCAGCTTCTTAACCACTTTTATTCTCTCATTATCTCTCTGAAAGATGTCAAAACAACTTTTTAGCAATGAGCTAACTCTCCCGTCTTTGCAGGCATCATTCCTCTATTTATTTCAAATACCCAGATCATTGCACCTGAGATATTCTTCCCCATGTAGACATTTCACTAGGTCACTGACAGTGAAATCATTAGCTATTCTATCACCACCTTGTGCTAGGGATTATCTGTGCCCCAATTTCCATTCAGAATAATGTTATATTGGCCCACTGAGTGGGGAGTGAGCCTGTCCTGTTTCCTTCTTATTGTCTGTGTTCTTGGACTATCCTAAGTACCATTTGGGTTAGTTCAGATCCTCTGTCAGACAAGCACCAAGATGGATCAGAGGTATTAGAGACTTAACCGGAGAAAAGACCATGGAAGAAAAAGGAGAGGGAGCTGGATGAGGTGGCAGAGTCATTAGACCAGGATGCACACCTGTCTCTTGTGAAGAGAATTGGGGTCAGGCAGCGTCTTTGATTATGATGCATTTCAAAGGAAGATTTGACCTTGAGACAATGTCACTTGTCTGAGGAATCCTGCATCTTGCAGGAATGGGCTGGTCTTGGTGCCCCTATTGTTCTCTGCCTTTGGCTGAAAGTCTCCTGCAGAAGATGTGTCCTGAGTGGTAGATTCAGAATGAGCAGCTGGGTTCATCCATCAATTATGCTTCCTACAGCAGGAGAGTTGAGAGGCACATTTTCACAGCCTGTCTTCTAAGAGCCATAAAAAGTATTGCATCTCAGGACAGAAATGTCTAGTGAAAAGAAGGGAGAAAATAACCAGCTCCTGTCTCTGATTCTCTCCACAGAGCTTAAGTCCCTACACTCTGGGGTTGGACACGGATGCGTGATGAGCGTGTTTCTCGGTGTCTCATGCCTTAGCAGCAACAAGGCAACACTAGTGTAGTGCAAGCGTGAGACAAGAAGTTGTTGGTTTATGCCAGTAGGGAATTGGAAAAGAGGTTGGGAAAAGAACACACAAAATCAGTTGCTCTAAACCTGTGACATGTGAAGCTGAAAGTGTCTGAAATGGCTTAATGATGGTTTTGCTATAGAAAATGAAACATTGAATGTGTAAATTAGTCAAGTCCACTCACTGGCATTTAATTAGTTGTATTTTCTTTCATTCTAGTAACCCAGACCATATTTATTATAATAGGTGATGCTTAATCAAATTAAGTATATTTCTCAGAGGACCTAAGTTGAGACTAATTACATCACTTAGTTTATTTTTAATAAGTAGGCTCCGATATTTAAACAATCTCAAATTCATTATTTTTTTTAGTTGGGTCTTTAAAATAACCCCTTAAAGTTTACTTTGAAAAATGTATAATTCTTCCAATTTAGTTGTGAATGAATAGTGACCTACATCGCATTCCCCAGCCCCCAATCAGAGGTAGTAGGAAAAGAACAGCATGTTCAGTCTGAAAATAAGCAGCCTGGTTTGGCTGAATATATTTATAGCCAGTATATTATCTTTTGCTCTTTATGCTCAAAAGATTAGGGGTCAATGTATTTGAGGGAGAAAAAGTAGAACTACCCTGGGAAGTAAAACTATTAAGAGTAATGGACTTTCCCACCATGTAGCTGCACAAAAGACATACATATTGAGACCTATCAAATGTGTCTTTAACTTCTGCTTGGGGGGTAGAAGGCTCACAGAGAAACAACAGAGGCAATTCAGAAAGTAGCCTGAGATCAAGGTCAAGTTATCAAGTATGCAATGGGAGAGCATATACTAGTCCCAAACAATTTCACACTACAGGTGCAATGAGGTCTAAGAAAAGAAAGCAGTTAAAGCAAAAAGATTAGAAAAGGAAAGAAAAGGGAAGCAAACATTCTTGAATTCTGCTAAGCACCATTTGCTTTATGATTTTAAAATATCCTCATGTGCATTTTCACACCCATGATCACACATTTATATTTACAATATAGGTGCCTATCTCTTTCTCCACGCCATGCCCTCCTCCTACTTAAAAAGCCGCCATTTCTGAATCTCATGGCATCCATCTATGCTGGTTAGCCCTTTATGTGGCAGATATCTGCTGGCTGCTGGTCAGATCCCTCAGGTCTTGCAGAGTTTTACCGTGCTTAATTATCACTGCCTCCAGCCCTACTCCCATCTCAATTCTGTTTGATTTTCTTATGCACAAAAACCAGCTTACCACACCTGGCTCTCAATCCCTACACTTTGCTCCTCCAATGCTGTTTTCTGTGCTGTGTCAACCATTTATTCTTGCAAAAGAGCCTTGAATCCCCAAATCGATGTTCCTCTTCTAATTTGCCTCACGCACCTCAGGCTAGTGCCAATTCCCGCCTTGTCTTTCTCATCTGCTCCCTCTTACTTGCCTTTATAAATCCTTAAACTTCGTCAGAGCTTGCTATCCATTTTATCCTTTGTTGCTCAATGACACTCATATCTTCACTTTCTGTCTCATTTGGCTTCAATTTTATAATCACTTTCTAGATACACTCTAACTCCTTTGTCTTCTCACTTTTAACAATTTTTTTTTCTTTTAAACACACAAACCATATTTAAATCCAATGTCTTACCTAATCTAAAATGCATTCCTACAGCTGAAATGTTGGAAGGGAAAATATTCTTACCAGTATTTTTCAGTCTTATTATGACCTTCATGACCATTGCTCTCACATGGACCCGTAATACTGCTTAGCAATTTCATTTCCCTCTTTTCTAGAAAAATACATCATATGTTTTTCCTTGCTCCTCATTATCTCCAGGAAGATCTGCTGAGTCTCAGCCAATAGCCTATATATATATAATATATGTATTAGCATATATATATATGCTAATAGCATATAGTTTTTCATATGACTTAGAAAAGAGAGGCATCCTGAAGAGACCTTCTAGGCATTTCTGCCACATGGGCCCATTCACCAGCATGTGCACTGTATATTTTTTTTGCCTTCCTGTTATATTGGATTGACTTTTTTTCTCTCTGAAGCCAGATCCTTTTTTTTTTTTTTTAATGAACTTCTCCATTCTCACTTCTCACTTTCTCCCATTATCAACTTTTCTTTCTACTAGTTCCCTTTTTATTCCTAAAAGCATACTGACATGATATTATTTCTCCCATTAAAAAATAATAATTTGATTGCTTTGTAGCAAACTATCTTTTCCCTTATATCATTTGTTCTTCGAGCTGTCTTTTGTTCCCATCCTGTTACCAACACTTCCTATACCAGCTGATAAATCCAATTATCATCTTACTGGACAATTCAGCAGGTCTTTGGCTCAGTTCATTATTCTCTCTTCCTTGAAATACTTTCTCCAGTTTCCAGGTTTTCATTGTCTCTCTTCTGTTATGTCTTCCCAGTCTCCGTTACTGGTTCTTCTTCATATCTAGGGACTCATAACAGATGAGGGCCTCAAGTTCTATTTGGGAGAACTTTTTTTTTTTATATTTTATCTTTTGATGGTTCCACCCAGTCTCATAGTATTAAATACTATCTAGCTAATGAAATTGACAAATTTACTTCTCTATCTATTTTTTTTTTGCTTTTGCTGCTTTTTGTTTTGTGAAAATAGCACACTATTTTTTAATTTTCATTTTTTAAGTAAGCTTCATGCCCATCATGGAGCCCAACATGGAGCTTGAACTCACTCTCCTGAGATCAAGACCTGAGTTGAGATCAAGAGTCAGACACTTAAATGATTGAGCAACTCAGGTACCCCTGTTTTTATTTTTAACTAAACATTTTTTATTTGAATACAGTTGATACAGCGTTACATTCGTTTCAAGTGTACAACATAGTGATTCAACTTCTCTGTCCATGACATTATGCTCACCACATATGTAGCTACCTTTGTCATTATATGACACTATTACAGTATCACTGAACATATTTCCAAGTTGTGCCTTTTATTTCTACAAATTTTTCATTCCATAACTAGAAACTTATATCTCCCATACCCCTTCACTTATTTTGACCATCCCCCTACACTCACCCTTCTGGTAATCATCCATTTTTTTCTGTGTGTTATAGGTTTGCTTTTTGTTTGCTTATTCATTTTTTTTTTAGACTCCACATACGAGTAGAATCATATGCTATTTGTCTTTCTCAGCCTGACTTATTTCACTTAGCATAATACTGTTTAGGTCCATCTATATTGTTGCAAGTGGCACAATATCATCCTTTTTATGACTATATAATATTTCATTGTGTGTATGTGTATGCACACACACACAGACCCACACACCCACACCCACATATTTCTTATCCGTTATTCTATTTGTGGACACTCTATCTCCTTTTGATTCAATCTCTTGTTAAGGAGCAGGGAGGGTTTGGAGAGTACTACTCTGCTTAATCTTTCCAATTTTATTTAATGTCTGATTCATCGATACAGTTCTTCCAGTCAAGATTTAGAGCCGCCCTTTTCTCTTTGTCTTCTCTCATTTTGAACTTCCTACCTAGGGGAAAATTCTGATGATTCCATTTTCAAACTGTGTCCAGAAGCTGTCTCCTTCTCAATGTCTGTATCATGAGTTGCAGGTCAAGTTACTTTGTAGACCTTCTCTGAATAACCACAGGGGTCTTCTCTTTCCTGCTTCCATAACTTTTCAAGTTCTAAGTCTTTTGCAACAAAGTATTGGAAAACCCATTTATAAAAAAAAGCCAGTTCTTACCAATATTCTGCTGGGGAACTCCAGTGACAACATTTGGTCATTGTTTTTCTACATGAATTAAGCCCCTATTATCTTCAACTCATCTTCTAGTCTGTGTCAATCACCTCACCGCTTCGGTTACCCCTGCTGTATTGTTCTGCCAGATCACTAGACTTTCACCTACTTAAGATGTTGAGTCCAAGATTTTCCATTGTTTTGAATGCTTTTTCTGATAGTTACATTACCTTCTTCTTCAATTTTTTTTTTTTATAGTTGTTCAGAACAGTGACTGGCTCACTATCACACTTAAAAAGGATTTGTGTATAAAATGAACCACTGCTGGGGCACCTGGGGAGCTCAGTCATTGGGCCTCTGTCTTTGCCTCAGGTCATGAACCCAAGGTCCTGAGGTTGAGCCCCACATCAGGCTCCCTACTTAGCAGGAAGCCTGCTTCTCCCTCTCCCACTCCCCCTGCTTGTGTTCTCTCTCTCTCTCTGTCAAGCAAATAAATAAAATATTGTTTTAAAAAGTGAACCACTACTGATAACCTCTAAATAACTTAAAATGTTAATCAAAATCAGATATCCTGAAATCCCAAAGCAAAAGTCGCAACACGTTCTTTACCTCTACCATTTTGAATCAAGTAAATGAAAAATACAAGTGAATAAAAATGATATAAAGAGAAAATCAGAGTAAGAAACAGAAAATACCCAATTCAAACATAAGTGAATTTTTGGTTTATCTTTGTTTGGAAATGGAGATGAAAAACCTATTGTAATACTCTTATCATGTAATTTGTTAAAAGATATTACCATCACCTCTTCCTCACAGAAAGTTCATTCTATCAAATTCAGTATTACCCTAGGTTTTATATTTTTTCCTAAAAAATGAGAGGCTAAGAAATAATAAGGAATACTTGCATTGAGTGTTGTTATTGATATAGTAGTTAACATCATAGGCAATCATAGAATGGGTGTTAGTAAGAATAAAGATATAACCAGGATAACTGGGAGCTAAGGATAAATGCATACATATATAAATAAATTTTAATTATGTTCTATTTATATTAATAATATACAAAATAAGTTGCAGCATGCAGCTGTTGATTCCTGATTTTTAACATGCCTTAGCAGTAAAGCCCATTAGACAAGTTCTAACAATAGAAATTTCTGCAGTGATGGAGACATTCTGTGCTAAGTAGGTAGGTCTCAGGATACATGTAGCTATGAAGCACTTGATATAATGCTAGTGTCACTGAGACAGAATTTTAAGTTTTACTTAATTTAAATTATTTATAAATTATATAACAATAATCAAACTATATATGGAAGCTTCTTGAGGATGATCACTGTTCCTAAAGTTCAAATTTACTTTGAATCTTAAATGGACTCTTTAACAAATGCTCACAATGTGGACTAGCAGAAGCCACCAAACTCTGTGAATTACAGTGGCAGGAAGCATCACCAAGCAGTAACCAAAACATAACAAAATGTGATAAATGAAAATCAAGCAAAAAGAAAGCTTAAATTCTATTATTATTATTACTATTATTATTTTCGTTTAGAGGTATACTTAGGCTGAGCTTGAAAAACATTCTGAAATATCAAGGCTAACTATTTCTTGAAGAATTGAAGTATCGTGGTCAAAGTTGGAGTCGACGTAAGATTATTTGATGCTGGATAACCAATCTACTTGTAGCCCTTTTGATTCTACTTACAATTTGAAATTGTCTTAAAGTTCATGGCAAGAGAGATCATCTGCCTATGTAATTTACAAAATTTTGTGAAGTCAACCTGGTATTTACCAATTTATTTTAATCATACCAACAAACAGGTATTACTGATATTTATTATAGAATAACCGAAGACTACACAATTAATTCCATCTCGAGGCTGAATTATTTTAGCTTTTCAGGCAAGAGAGTGTGCCACTTTGGAATGAGATGGTAAAGTCTCCCTGAATGTGCAATCTGAGGGTGAAATCTAAGGCAGAAGAAGAAATATACTCTGATTAATAGAATTCTGAAAGTTTCCTTTTGGTTGTTACGGGTGCCTGAAAATGCTTCCCAGGGATTGGTCATTATTGTGGCACGAGACCATTTATGTGGGTAGCACCCTGGCCATAGTTCTCAGTAATTTCTAGGAGTTTTTAAAAGTTCAGGTAACTCTGGGTCATGGTGTGAACAGACGCTATGCATATGTGCAGGGTTCAGCAAGGATTCCCTTTATCATATTTAATATCTTTCATTATTTCTCTTAGAAGCTCAACTCTCTAATTTGTTCCTTCATTAACACATGCAATTATGGGGAAATACATCATCTCATACAGGAAAGAATCCAGCATTCCAAAAAGTGTCATCCACAGTTTGATTTTGAGTTAGAGACTAGCATAGCTTTTAGGGAAAAAAAAAAAAAAAAAGTTAGCTTTGACATTCAATTGGTTTGATGTTAAGAAATTGCTCTGAGCTGCCTAGTGCACAATTAGATCAGAGACAAGGGAAATGAGTGTAGTCTTTCCAGTCCCCTTATAAACTGCTTATCTGATCTCTTCATTAAGTCTTCTAACTGTTAAATCCTAATGTCTACGTAGCACTGTGGTGTCACAGAAGCAGTGGTTTGATTGATACTGTTTCCGAGGACTAAAGCATTTAAAAATATATTATTCCAAATTCCATTTCTGTAAATATCCCCCCAAATCGAGTATCTGGCTGTACTTCCTATTTCCTTTTAATCATGGCTGCTGTTCCCACTGCTCCTGAAGAGGGCGCCTCTGTGTCAACACAGCATTCATCTAAATTTATGCTCCCACAGAGAGACCCAGCATTCACTTCCAGTAGATTGTTTTCAGAAGAGTGTGGAGAGGGCTCAGGAAGAGCAGTGATGGGAATGGACATGGATCTATCAAGAGAGGTAGCTGGAGCCTCAGGAGCAAAAGGGGTGCCTTCAGGACCTATAAATGTTCTTCTTAAGAGTACACATTTTAGGATGTAGGCTTGGTTCTAACACATTTTTTTGGAGAACCACAAATCTTTGTACATTACATATTTTTCCTTTGTGGAGCTACTTTGCTTCATGCCTGCCAAATCTCAGCTAGAAATTCCTAATGTGCTAAATGAGCTGATCTCTTAGATTTCTTCCAGCTTCAAAATTCTACAACTCAGTGGCAAGGAATACTGAAAATGAACTCACGGTTCTAGTTTGTTCCCTGAAATAAAAATGTAATAAAACAGATGAAGATCCAGGTGCCACATGAAAAACAAAATGACTAACTGTATCAACATGAGGTATGCTGTTGTCCTCATTGCTCAACTACAAGGCAAATTTTATAGAGTAATTTGCTGTCTGCTTATCTTTGTGCATTGACTACATGTATCTTATGTGTAGAAAAATTAGCCATACCCCAGAAAATTAAAACCATGTTAATCAAGAAAATTCTGAAGTCTGACAACTTCAATTATTTTATTATGTTTTCTCAAGCATTTGAAGTTATTTGCCAATAAATATCATCTCTAGTAATTGAAGATTGGCCAAAAGTTATAGTTACTTGACATTAAGAGAAATAAAGTTGGTGTAAGTACATCATAGCACTTTTTTTCTATTAATATACTTGAAAATTTGATGTGCCCCAATGGGAGTGTTTTTTGTGGATAAAAATATATAATTTAGGAATGAACAACAAAAACAGACATTAGGGGAAAAATTAGGAGGTGAGAATCTTAACATGATCTGTATACATGTTGGTTGCATAAATCTTTTAGTTTAGACTTTCCACTCACTGAGAAAACAAATGAATTTAATGAAAAAGTAAATTAAGAAGTTGGATGTGCACTGCAAACATGACAAGACATTCAAGTAAATATTTAAAACATAGATGTAATTGCTTTCATGTTTGTTTTTAATTATACAAGAAAATATAGAAGCAAACTGTTTAGGGGGGCTCTGTACACCTAAATCAAACGGCATTAAGTCAAATAAAATGATGTCTTAGTCACACAGATATCTTATGTATGCAACTTGGTTTATGTGGCAGATTGATGCTATATCTTGCTTTTTCCCATTTGTTCAAGTTTTGTTTTCCCAAATAACCATTACTTTTAGTCATTTAAATGTTATTTAGAGATCTTAATATGCAAATTTATTCCTCCCCGCTCCCGCCCCCAGAGGAGAGCTAATACCACAGGAAGCTGTAGGCAGAGAAACAGTATAGAGAATACCTGAATTCTGAGTGCTGAAAGATAGAGAACATTCCAAAAGGTGATTAAAAGCCGAGGATCATGGCTTGCATGTGAATTTACCAAGCTGACTTGAGTTCAAGGATTTATAATTCCCACAGTTTAAAATGTTATTCCTATTTAGAAACATATATTATTAGTATCAGTCCTTCCACAGTAAAGATGGGAATTTCATGAATAGAAAAGCACTAACTTCCCAAGAATGTGCTTTATATCTCAAATCTGGCAGAATCACAGGTGTAGACCAAGACATGCAGCTGTATATATTACCTTGGGTAGGAAACCCGAGGGAACTGGGGAGATCACACATAGATAAGCCTCTTCCACTGCTGCTGTAGGTCTAGATAGTCAGTCCCCTTATACACAGAGTCTTCTGAACCATTGTCCAAATAAACAGCAGTGTTGGTGGTGGGGGGAGGTTGGGGGAAGAGAGAGAGAGAAAATGAGATCTTCACATCAACATATATCTCACCTGCAATGCTTTATCTTTCACTCTACATCAATTAGACTTGACCTTGTTCAGCACCATTTCCCTACAGTAACATTTATGTCAGAATAAAATTATTAATCATCTCTATAAATAGTTTGGCTAATCTGAGAAGCATAAGATTTATGATCAGCTGGAACCCAAGAGAGAAGAGGAAAGGATTCTAAGCATCCATACTGGACACATAATTGTAAAATAGAAAAAACAAATAGTAATATCTCCAGGAGACATATGCTTCACACACGGTGTAAATACTTTATAGCCAGTCTGGTTGGAGTCCAGCTGCCTGCCTTATCCTATACGCATGAACACAAAAGAAAATCCTACCAGTAAAAATAAACTGACAACTTAACCAGACAATTCTGCAAGGCTACACATTCAGGAGGAAAGGTTTGGAGTTTAAAGAATTTTAAAAGCCTCTCCAAATATTTAAGTTAACCATTCTATTTAGGTTTTCATATATAAATAGAAAACACTTGAATACCATCAGGTACACAGAAGGGAAAGATCAAGATGAATGACAGATTAATTTACATAGAGAGAACAAATAATCATAGGTGGAAGGTGGATTCCTTGAAAGTATGTGTGTGTGTGTGTGTGTGTGTGTGTGTGTGTGTGTTTATGTGCCCACACACATACTCAAGTGTGTATTTGTTAAAGAAATTGGCGATGAGGGGCGCCTGGGTGGCTCAGTTGGTTAAGCGACTGCCTTAGGCTCAGGTCATGATCCCGGAGACCTGGGATGAGTCCCACATCAGGCTTCCTGCTCGGCAGGAAGCCTGCTTCTCCCTCTCTCACTCACCCTGCTGGTGTTCCCTCTCTGGCTGTGTTTCTCTCTGTCAAATAAATAAAATCTTAAAAAAAAAAGAAGAAATTGGTGATGAATAAAAAACAGAAATGACTCTTGTAAGTCAAATTGGTGATGTAGGAGTCAAAGTGTAGGAGTTTCATAGACTATGGAAGAGAGAGGAAAGGTTATGAAAACCATGGGAGACCCTCAGAAAATCAATCCAGCAGTAGTTACCTGTATCAAATTTGAATTGTAGAATGAAGCAATGGAGAAGATTGCAAGACAAGAATCATCAAAACATTAATAAACTAAATCAACGTTCTGAAAAAAATAGAGAGAGCTTTAAACTCGTGAGCCAATCATTAAAATGAAGAGTTGTAAAAGAGGAACATAGGTTATGATAAAGGAATTGGGTTATATTAGCTTATATTTTGATCTGCAGAACTACACTCTCTGGAGATTATAGAGGAGAAAAAATGGATTTGAACATTTAACTCATATTTATCCAATTAATCAAGTGAGAGGGAAATTAAGAGATTTTTAGTTACACAAAATCAGGTATTTTTACTTCCCTTGCACAATTTTTAAGTAAAAATTAATGTTTGAACATTGTTACTATTTTGCTAGGGCTACTGCAGTGAAGTACTACAAACTGGGTGACTTTAACAACAAAATTGTATTTTCTCACAATTGTATTTTCTCTGGGAGCCTGAAATCCGAAATCAGGTGTTGACAGGGACGGATTCCTCAGAAATTGCTATGGAAGAGTCCATTCCAAGCCTCTTTCCTAGTTTCTTCACCTGTGGCTGTGGCTTTCCAATCTTCTTGTGGCTTTCTACCGATGCCTGTGTTTCTCCAAACTCCCAGTGTTATAAGGACACCAGTCAAAACAGATTAAGGACCTACCCTACTCCAGTACAACCTCATCTAAATTAGAAGGTTAGATATGAAACCCATGCTGCTTAATAGTGCTTGAATAATAATATATTCAAGAAGAAAGGGAATTCTACTCACAAAACTTACTGATATGAAATCTGAAACCTTAATGATATATTAATACCAACTAAATTCCCTCAGAGAAGCAATCTGATGTACTAAATAACACGTAGCTCCAAATAATAATTGTTTTTATTTGCTTTATCTTCATGCTCTCCAGCCCTTTGAAGAGGTTTATCAGATAATAGAGATACATCAACTCAGAGAGACAATTTACATCAGAAAAGTAGAAGAAATGCATGACAGTTTCATTACTTAAGATTTTTGATTGGTTAAAATTGGGTTCTGAATAAGAAATATCAAGTGCTAAGCCTATCAGAGCATAAAATTATTCTATATAAGCTAAATCATACAAATATATCATTTTCTAGCTTTTACTGGCCTAGAATATTTGTTTCCAGAAGTTAAGAACTTAAGAAAACTCAGAAGGAAATGAAGATATAGAAGTATTATGGTTCTTTTGGATGAGTGTGTTTTATTGAACATTATATAATATGCAATTTCATTTGGAAAAGTTTTGATATTAATTTTTTGGAATAAGCAGACTTCAAATAACATTAAATTTATGTTTTGTGTTGAATTGTGTTTCGCCAAAATTCATATGCTGAAGTATTAACCTCTAGTACCTCAGAATGTGAATATATTTAAAAATAAAGTCTTTGCGGTGCCTGGGTGGCTCAGTGGTTAAGCCTCTGCCTTCAGCTCAGGTCATGATTCCGGAGTCCTGGATTGAGCCCCGCATAGAGCTGCCCGCTCAGTAGGAAGTCTGCTTCTCCCTCTCTCAGTCCCTCTGTTTGTGTTCCCTCTCTGGCTGTGTTTCTCTCTGTCAAATAAATAAAATCTTAAAAAAAAAAGGTCTTTGAAGAAGACTTGATAATTTATAAAAAATATGATTCTTTGTAGTAACTATCATAACGCATAAACAATTTAGCAATGTAAAAAAATAGAATAATAAAAAAGTTGTGTTTTAGACATGGAGGAAAAACTGATGCTTCTATATATCGGTGATGGTAAATCTACTCAATTTATGATTATGCCAGCCCCCCCCCAATACCTGAGAGTAAATTTAAGGAGAGCTAACGCCTATATTGA
Organism: Spilogale gracilis; assembly: GCA_004023965.1. Lineage (NCBI taxonomy): Eukaryota > Metazoa > Chordata > Mammalia > Carnivora > Mephitidae > Spilogale > Spilogale gracilis. The sequence goes on along the minus strand of PITA01011639.1, from coordinate 25,363 downwards.
ACATTATAACACACAACTGAGAAAATTTAAAGAACACTTAGAGAAAAATATCATATGTACAGATTGTAGAACTCAGTATGTCAAGATGCCAGTTCTTTCCAAACTGATCTATGTAGATATTCAGTGTGATCATAATGGTAAGCCAAATTCCAGTAGGTATTTTTATGATAATTGATAAGTTGCCTGAAAGATCTAGAATAGTCAAGCCAATTTTGTAAATTGATGGATTTAACTTGTCTCATTTTAAGTACTATTAATCAAGGCATTTATGTGGTTACAAAAAAGCTTCGTGTGTAGATCAGTGGGAAGGAATGATTAAAAAGGTAGACACTCAAATATAAGGCCAGTTGATTTTTAACAAAAGTGCTAAGGAAATTCAGTGCTGAAGGAAAATATTTTTTGCAGATTGGGCTAGATTGAATATATCCATGTGTGGATAACACCAAACATAAAATTTTACTTCACATCAAATACAAAATTAACTCAAAGTGGATGATGGATGTAAGTGTAAAATGGAAAGCAAAAGAAACTGCAATGAGATAATTGAGAAAATATTTACCATCTGGGGAAAAATGTTTATTTTTTTATCACAAATGTATGCAACATAGAAAATGATTAGTTAGAATCCATCAAAATTGTGACTTTTCAGTTTCAAAGACATTGTTAAGAAATCCAAAATGTAAGTAATAAACTGGGAGAAGATGTTTATAGATCTTGGACATAAGATACCACTTGTGCCCAAGATCTATAGAAACCACTTACATTTTGAGAATAAGAAGACAGATAAATTAATAATGTATGGGAGGAAGATTTGAAAGACACCTCACACACTAGAAAAACACATGAAAAATTGCTAAACTTTATTAATCATCATGGAAATAGAAATTAATATCATTGGGTGCTACCTCTATACTCCAATTAGATTGACTAAAATAGAAAAATCTGGTGATATGATAGCAAGTACTGGCATGGGTATGGAGAAACTAGAATTCATCTTTACTGCTGATGGGAATGTAAAATGGCCATAACCAGTTTGTCTGTTTCTTAAGATAAATGTATAATAAAATCCATTCAGTTAACTCTCAAATATTTGCTTAACCAACTGAGCCACGCAGGCACCCCAAGAAGGAAGATTTCTAAGAGGCAAGAGGAATCGTTTTTTTCTAGGTGATAGGTTCTTTATCTTGTTTGAGGTGTTAGCTTCTCGAGGTATACAAATGCATCAAAACTGATCAGGTTGTACAGTTTAAATATTTGTAGTTTATTTTACTTCAATTCTATCTCAATAAATTAAAAAAAAATCAGTCCCTATATCAAAAAGAGAAAAATGCCACACTCAAGCATCTCATGTGGTATAAAAGGAAGGTGGAGAGAAAGAGGAGATTTTAGAGTCCAGTTCTGAAATATGTAAGCTGAAAAAATTTACAGCAGAAGCACATAAGGATGTAATTATCTGATACTAATAGTCTTGATAGGGGCGCCTGGGTGGCTCAGTTGGTTAAGCGACTGCCTTCAGCTCAGGTCATGATCCTGGAGACCGAGGATCGAGCCCCATGTCGGGCTCTCTGCTCAGCCAGAAGCCTGCTTCTCCCTCTCTCACTCCCCCTGCTTGTGTTCCCTCTCTCGCTGTGTTTCTCTCTGTCAAATAAATAAATAAAAAATCTTAAAAAAAAAAAAAAGAACCTTAAAAAAAAAAAGGTCTTGATAGCTACCATTTATTGTGGGGTAAATATGTACTAAGCACAATTCCAGTGCTTTTCATTCTACATGTTGTTTCTGGAAACTCAGACTCAATGTTCTATCTATACCTACTAATGAATCATTTTCTTCTTACCTAGCTTAGATATATTGCTTATGCCAATTAAGAAAAATGACCAATAGAATATGTTGAATTATTTTATCCTATACAAACTATAATTATTCAATTTTATGAAAAGGAGACTGCATCACAAAGGGACCAGAAAATGCTCACAATTAGGTAAGATACTATATTGAGGAGTTGCAGCCAGTTTATCTCCAATACCCCAAATCTTAATAACTTGTTCTGCATGTAAATTACAAAAGAGAAATTACACAGACTCTTAAAAATGTTTTCATAATATAATATCTGCCTCATTAGAAATACTTAAGTATTAAAAATATATTCTGAGTCAATGAGAGTGTATTTACTGCACTTACTTGCAAGAGCATATGTAAAAACACACATCATGTAGAAAAATTATAGAATTATTTTTCATATTCCACTGAAACATGAGACCAATCATGATTCTAAGTGCTAACCTAGCGAAAGTTTATAAGGTTAAAATGATGTAAATTTTTTAAAATTTAATCTTCATAGAGTAATAGAAATATTATTTCTAAACATGTACAGGTAGGACTATGGAAAAATGCAACAAAAAATACCTCCCATTAACAATATTTATTATTAAGTCTATAAATATTATATGCTTATCCATATTGCCTCAAAGGTAATGGTTAAGTATTGTCAATGAGAATAAAAATAAATTTAGTCTTAATAGCCTGTAATATGCTAAGATCCAATCAACTGCTTTTGTTTTTACAGTGTGTCTAAGAATATCAGACTGTACAGTTTAAATATTCATACTTAAATACAAAGTACAAATATTTAACCAAGGAGGCTGTATGACTACAATTAAATACATACTTTTAAGGATTTTTTTCTACGTACTGTGATTAATATTTCATTAATGTATTCTCAGTCTTAGGTTTTAAACATTTTTATTATATAAACTTGTAAATTGGGGTAAAATGAGCAAAATATGAGCTGTGTATTTCCAAAATCTCTAATATTTACTTACATAGCCTACCCATGTTATTCCAACTTCAACATTAATTAATACTGAAATGCTTTGCACATTAAATTGTATAAACCTTCTCCGTTTCTGTTCCTTTCTCCATCTATTGTTAGGCTATATAAATAAAAAGGAAAAAAAGTAAAGATGAACATATGAAGTACAGTTCACTTATTTGAAGACTTCAATTACTAGGACTTAGTTTAAAATTGTTAAAAGTGTGTGTGTGTGTGTGTGTGTGTGTGTGTGTGTGTAGTGTGTGTGTATGTGCATGTGTGATCTTTTCTTTTTGCATAGTTTACATTTGTTAGGAAAATCTGATGAGATAAATTAATATAGAGTTATTACCAGCTCCCTGAATTTATATTTCCTGATATATCTTTATTAGTAAGATATGAAGCTATATGTCTTCAGTCCACACTTCATTAAAGCTGGAACTCAATGCAATATGTCATATTTATAATGATCTATTTAGTAATCACGATCAATTCATGTACATAGGTATCATCGTAGCTTAGAAAATAGCTTTAGTTAAGTGATCTTTAAGAATCAGAAAAAGTAAACTTTTTGCTATTTGTTTTATAAACTCATAAAACAAGAAGATATTTACATTTGAAATTGTTAGTTAGAAATCATAAGTTTGTATTTATTTTGAAAAATTCAAATTTATAATTTAGAAGTCTGAAATACACAGAATAAAATAAAAATTAAAAGTAAAACTTCAAGAATTTCCTGAACACTTTTAGGCATTAAATGTCATCACTTTTACATTTTTCTAAATGTATGATTTAAAAGAAAATACTAATAGCAGGCTTACTTTTCTATGATTGTCTCCATAGCTCACATTTTACCTTGATGGTTATACACATTAAGTGGGGAAAAGTTAATGTAATGGTAAAATCTGTAATTTATTTTAGTCATAAGGATTGCATGAAAAAATGAAATAAAACTAGGGATCCAAAAGAGGGTGCTACACTTATCACTTTTTCTAACCTCCTTGTGTTTGGTTTTATATTTTTAAAATTTAGATAATACTGTCATTTCTGTGCTTTAAACCACTTGTGCTAATCAGATAGTAAATTGAAATCATGTTAGGAGCTAATGTCTAAATGTTAGATGTAATGCAGTTCTGAGACATCTCGGGAAAGAATATCAGTCTAAAGGTCACCATTTTTTCAGTGTTGTTCAAAGTAAAATTGTTTCTGTTACTGTAAGGTGAAGACAATCACAAATGTAACTGTCAATGAACGTAATGGCCATAATTTATTATTCATTATGTGTCTGGCACTTTTATTTTGCAAATAAAAATTCTTTTCATTCTCAAATCAAATTATTTTTTAGAGATGTTTTTGCAGAGAGAAACACAACTGGAGAGGGAACACAGACAGGGGAGTGAGAGAGGCTTCCTGCTAAGCAGGGACCTCATTCGGGGCCGATGCTGGACTCAATCCCAGGTCCCTGGGATCATGACCTGAGCCGAAGGCAGACACTTAATGACTGAGCCACCCAGGTGTCTCTCAAATCAAGTTTTTACCATAAACATAGTTTTTGTTTTGTTTTGTTTGTTTTGTTTTGTTTTTGTTTTGGTCTTTAAATCTTTTTTTTTGATTTTTAATATTTTTACCATTTTAACAGTTTCACAAATCACAGAGAAATTAATTCGCATTTTCTTTCCTTTTTTATTCTGATAAAATACACACACCATAAAACTTACCATCTTATCCATTTTTAAGTGTACAGTTTAGTGGTATTATGCACTTTCACACCGATGTACAACCATCACCACCATCTATCACCATACTCTTTCATCTTATAAAACTGAAACTCTATAACTATCAGACAATAACTCCTCATGTTCCCTCCCCCCAGCCACTGGCCACCACTATACCTTCCCACTTCATGATTTTAATTGCTCTAAGTACTTCATAGAATGGAATTAGATAGCATTTTGTGAGTGTGTGTGTGCGTGTGTGTGTGTGTGTGCGCGCGCGTGACTGGCTTCTCTCACTTAGCATAATATCCTCAAAGTTTACCCATATCATAGAATCTTACAGAATTCCTCCCCAAATTTTGTAGGGCTGAAAATATTCCATTGTATGTATACATGGCATATTTTTGTATTCATTCTTCTCTTGACAGATACCTAGGTTGCTTTCATGTCTTAGCTATTGTAAAAAAAAATGTTGCAATAAACCTGGGGCCACATACATCTCTTCTACATGGTGATTTCATTTTCTTTGGATGTACACACTGAAGTGGGATTGCTGGGTCATATGGTAGTTCTATTTTTAGTATTTGAAGAACATCCACACTGTCTTTACAGTGGCTCTTCCAATTTATTTTGCCACTAACAGTTCACAGTAGTAACTATTACTTGTCTTTGTGGTAATAGTTAATTTAAGAGGTGCCTGGTGATATGTAATTGTGGTTTTGATTTGCATTACCCTGATGATCAGTAATGCTGAACAACTTTTCATGTATTTGTTGGCCTTTTATATGTCTTTTTCGGAAAAAGTCTATCCAGGACCTTTGCTTATTTTTTAATCTGATTTTTGTTTTTTGCTACTTAGTTGTATGTGTTTCTTATATATTTTGCATATTAACCCTCAATCAGGTAAAATGGTTTGCCAATATTTTATCCTATTTTGTAGATTGTCTCTTCATTTTGTTGATTGCTTTGCTGTGTAGAATCCTTTCAGTTTCATATAGTCTCACTTGCTGATTTTTGCTTTTGTTGCTTGTGCTTTTGGTGTCATAGCCAAAAAATCATGGCCAAGACCAATGTCAGTTATATTTTCCCTGTGCTTTCTTCGAGAAATTGTATGGTTTCTGGTCAAGACCTTAATACATTTCAAGTTATTTTTTGTGAGTGGTGTAACTTAAGTCCAGTTTCACTCTCTTGCATGAGAATATCCACTTTTTTCCCAGAACCATTTATTGAACAGACTATCCTTTCTCTGTTGAATATTCTTGGCTCATTTACTAAATAATAGTTGACTAAATATGCCTGGATATATTTCTGGACTTTCTATTCCTTTTTGTTGGTCCATGTGTCTGTTTTAATGCCAATGTCATACTGTTTGATTATAATAGTTTTATAATATAGTTTGAAATCAGAAAGTGATGCTTTCATCTTTGTTTTTTATAAAAATTTCTGGTTATTCAGGGTCTCTTGTGGTTCCAAGTGAAATTTAGGATTTTTTCATGTATTTCTGTGAGAAATATCTTTGGAATTTTGGTAGGCATTGCTCTGAATCTATAGATGACTTTGTTAATAAGGAAATTTTATCAATGTCAACTCTTCTGATTCATGAATATATGTGCCTTCTTCAATTTCCTTTATCAATATCTACAACTTTCAATGTATATATCTTTCACTCTTTGGTTCAATTTACTGCTAAATATTTTATTATTTTTGCTGCTTTGGTAGAAGAGATTTGTTTTCTTTACTTTTTTATTTCAGATAGTTCATTGTTAGTATATAGAATACAACAGATTTTTGTACGTCGATTTTACATCCTGAAACTTTGCTGAGTTCAAACAGTTTTTTGGTATAGTATTTAGAATATAAAATCATGTACTCTCCATAGACGGTTTCACTTCTTTCTTTGTGATTTGAATACCTTTTATATTTTTTTCTTTTCTTACCCAATTGCTCTGGTAAAGTCTTCTGTTGAAAGGACTCGGGATAGAGGGTAGCCTTGTCTTAAGCCCTGTAGAAAAATTTTCATACTTCTACCATTGAATGTGATGTTAGCTATGGACTTATCATATATGGCATTTACTATGTTGACTTATGTTTCTTCTACACCCACTTTTTTGAGATTTTTTATCATGAAAGAATGTCAGTTTCGCCAAGTGCTTTCTAGATTTATTGAGATAATTATATGGTTTTTGTCCTTCATTATGTTAACATGGTATATGACATCTATTGATTACATATGATGAAAATTCCTTGCATTGTAGGGATACATCCCACTTGATTTTGATGTATGATCCTTTTAATGTGTTGTTGATTTTGGCCTGTTAGTTTTTTTTGTTTTGTTTTGTTTTTGTTTTTGTTTTTGTAATTCTTTTATCTATATTCATCAGGGATACCGACCTTTTCTTTTCTTCTAGTGCCCTTATTTAGATTTGGTGTTGGGGTAATGCTGGCTTCAGATTAGGACTATTTCCCTCTTTTTTAATTTTTGGAAAGAATTTGAGAAGGATAAACATCAATTCTTTAAGGTTTGGTAGAATTCACCTGTAAAGCGATTTGATCCTAAGGTGTTCTGTTTTGGGGGTTTTGAATACTGATTCAATATTCTTCCTAGTAATCAATCCATTAAAAAAAAATTTTATTTATTCATTTGAAAAAGAGGGTGAGTGAGAGAGAACATAAGCTGAGGAGAGACAGAGGGAGAGGAAGAAGCAGACTCCCTGCTAAGCAGGGAGCCTGATGTGGGGCTTGATCCCAGGACCCAACTCCATAACCTGAACCAAAGGCAGACACTTAACCGACTGAGCCACCGAGGTGCCCAATCAGTCCATTTCATTTATTTTACCAATACTGCCCAAAATAAGCAACAACAACAACAAAAACAACAACAGAAACCAGATCTTGGCGTTACTGGTTTTTGTTTTTTTTTCTATTGTCTTTTTGCCTTTTAAATCTCTATTTTATTTATTTCCATGGCTCTACTGTTTTTTTTTTTCCTATTGTCTTTTTGCCTTTTAAATCTCTATTTTAGGGGCACCTGGGTGGCTCAGTTGGTTAAGCAACTGCCTTCGGCTCAGGTCATGATCCTGGAGACCTGGGATCAAGTCCCACATCAGGCTCCCTGCTTGGTGGGAAGCCTGCTTCTCCCTCTCTCACTCCCCCTGCTTGTGTTCCCTCTCTGGGTGTGTTTCTCTCTGTCAAATAAATAAAATCTTTGGAAAAAAAATAAAAATAAATAAATAAATCTCTATTTTATTTATTTCCATTCACACCTTCATATTGCCTTCCTTCTGCTATCCTTTTTTTTTTTTTAAGATTTTATTTATTTATTTGACAGAGAGAGAGATCACAAGTAGGAAGAGAGGCAGGCAGAGAGAGGAGGAAGCAGGCTCCCCACTGAGCAGAGAGCCAGAGTAGCCTAGATCCCAGGTCCCTGAGACCATGACCTGGTTTGAAGGCAGAGGCTTTAACCCACTGAGCCACCCAGGCGCCCTCCTTCTGCTATTCTTGAGTGTATTTGTTTGTTCTTCTTTCTTTAGTTCCTTGAAATGTAAAGATAGGTTGTTTATTTGTGATCTTTCTGTCTTTTTAACGTAGGCATTTATTCTATAAACATCCTTCTTAAGAACTGCTTTTGCAGCATCCCATACATTTTGATATATTGTGTTTCCATTTTCACTTAGTTCAAGATAATTTTTCTTTTCTTTTTTTTTTTTTAAAGATTTTTATTTATTTGACAGAGAGAAACACAGCCAGAGGGGGAACACAAGCAAGGGGAATGAAAGAGGGAGAAGCAGGCCTCCCGCCGAGCAGGGAGCCTGATGCTGGGCTTGATCCTGGGTCTCCAGGATCATGACCTGAGCGAAAGGCAGTTGCTCAACCAACTGAGCCACCCAGGCGCCACCTTTATTTCCTTTTTTTATCTTTATCTTTGCCCCATTGATTTTTCAAGAATGTTGCTTTTTAATTTTCACATATTTATGAATTTTCCAGCTTTCCTCTGGTTATTTATTTCTAGTTTCATACTATGTGGTCAGAAAAGATACTTTATGTGACTTAAATATTTTAAAATTTGCTAAGACTTACTTTGTGTCTTATTTTATGGTCTCTCTTAGAGAATATTCCACATGCACTTGATGACAATATGTATTCTGCTCCTATTTGAGAGAATTTTTTGAATGTGTCTATCAGGTCCATTTGGTCTAAAATACAGTTCAAGTCTAATGTTTACCTTCTAATTCCTGTCTAGATCATCTCTCGCACAGGAAGTGAGGCATTGAAGTGTCCACTATTATTGCATTCCTATGTTTCTCTTCAGATATGTTAGTATTAGTTTAATATATTAGTCTCCAAATTGGGTGCATATGTATATACAGTTGTTATATTCCCTTAAAGAATTGACCCATTTCTCATAATATAATGACTTTATTTGTGTCTTGTTCCAGTTTTTCACTTAAAGTCTTTTCTGTCTGATAGAAGTGTAGCTACCTCTACTCCCTTTTGTTTTCCCCTTGTGTGGGGCATCTTTTTTCCATCCATTCACTGTAAGACAATGTGTGACCTTACAGCTAATGAGAGTTTCTTGTAGGAGAATATAATTGGGTCTTCTTTATACTTCAGCTAAATAGGAACAGAAAACTCTTGGTCAGTCTGGAGAATACCAGAGGAATATAAAAAAAATTTATAACAAAGTAATATAAGTTATATAACATAAAAGATGAAAAATACTTTAGTAAAATGTGTTTAAAATTATTACCTTGGAAATACTAATTCTATGAATAGTGGTGAGGTATATCAAGTTAGAGGAATATATTACTATTTCGGTTTTAGTCATGTTGCTATTGCAGTGAAGACATGGTAAGCATAAAAATATCGGATATATAAATTTCTGGATCATAAGCAGAGTTCTAGAACTGCTAATTTGAGCTAGAACTGAAAATTGTGCTTACATATTTCTTTTGGAAAAAATGGATGTCCGAGAATGGAGATTAAATAGAGTTTATGGTGACTGCACTTACCGGCTTAGTGTAGCTTAAGGTATGGAGCTGTTGACTCACTATGCTGTGTGCCTGAAACTAATAAAGCATTATATCCTATCAATACTTTAATAAAAAAATAAAATAGGGGTGTCTGGGTGTCTCAATTAAGCTTCTGACTCTTGATTTTGGCTCAGGTCATGATCCAGTGCTGTGAGATTGAACCCTGTGCCGGGCTCCATGCTGAGCATGAAGCTTGCTTAAGAGTCTGTCTCTCCCTTTTCCTCTGTCCTTCTTCACCCCCACTACTGCTTGCATGCTCCCAGGCTCTCTCTCTCATTAACTTTAATTAATTCTGATAAAAATAAAAACATAATATGGTTTCACTCAAATGTGGAATATAAGGAATAGCACAGAGAACTAGAGGGGAAGAGAGAGAAAATTGAATGGAAAAAAAAATCAGAGAGGGAGACAAACCTTGAGAGACTCTGGACTCTGAGAAACAAACTGAGGGTTACAGGAAAGAGTGGCATGGGGAGATGGAGTGACCGAGTGAGGGGTATTAATGAGGGCATCTCTTTATATTCTATTAGCAAAATCATGTCACCAGATTGAGTCCAATACCAGTGAGGCAGGAGTGTGATGTGCAGAGTGATTATATGCTGAGTGATAATGTAATCAAAGCCAGATTAGACCTGAAGCACTGCCTTGAAGAGAAAGACACAGGAACATATTAGATAGTCAGCTGATATTTGCTGAATCAGCTCAAGACAGATGTAATTTTATTGTCATGTACATATATAAGATCAGGCCTATTCTTCTTTGTCTTATAGTACTTTATTATTTTTGAAACCTGAAGTGCCAATTATAGACATTGTTATCCATAACTTCAATTTTATTGCAAGCACCGTTTTCCATAGCACATGTCTTTTCTATAACTTTTCTATAAATATAACAAGATTATGTTTTCCATATTGCAATAAATATTTTTGAACTTGTAAATAAATTTCATTGGCTAATATGCAATATAATCAGGGACAAGTTCTGTTTCTTGTGTATAGTTCTATATAGTAATGCCTAATCTTCAGTGAGATCCAGATAAATAAATACAAACAAAATTATCATGCACAATCTTATTGAAGCACACATTGATGCTTTCCCGGGAAATGTCTTCTCTTCCTTCTATTATCAAGCTCAATGTTTCAACTGTGTTATGAATCAGCCTCTCTAATCATCTTGAATTTATTTAGTTACTCCAATTATTCTTTTGTATTAAATAAAATTGGAAAATATGTGTATTGACACACACAATTAAACATTTTAAGTACTTATGTTAAGTATTTGAAAAAAAATACTACTAAGATCTGTGATTAACAAAATGGAGGAATGAATTCTTAAGAAATGTAAGAATCTTTCTTTTCCAACTTGTGTACCTGGTTAGATCATATAACATTTATTATGGAATGTAACAGCTAAAAGGAAACTTCAAAATCATTTAGTCAAGCAATCAGCAAGCTATTTTCCATAGAGGGCCAGAAACTAAATATTTAAGTTTAATGGATCATATGATCTCTATTGCAAGTATCCAACTCTGCAGTGGTGGTTCGCACATAGCCATAAACAATGCATACAAGAATGAGTGTGGCTGACTCCAGTACATTTTGTTTTTTTAAATGAAGGCTGGATTTTCCCCATGGCTTCTAGTTTATATATCACAGATCTCGCCTTATTTATATATTTAACATGCGAAAGAACTGAGACTTCAAAAAAAATTCAGATTATTAGTAGTATTACAGAATACTAGTAATACAGATTCTAAAATTTGTTGATGATTACAAATCTAATTGGTGTCAAATGGATTTGAACCCGGAATTCCTCAGTCTTAATTAAGAATCCAGTTTTTTGGGGGCACCTGGGTGGCTCAGTTGGTTAAGTGACTGCCTTCGGCTCAGGTCATGATCCTGGAGTCCCAGGATAGAGCCCTGCATGGAGCCCCGCATCGGGCTCCCTGCTTGGCAGGAAGCCTGATTCTCCCTCTCCCACTACCCTTGCTTGTGTTTCCTTTCTTGCTGTATTTCTCTCTGTCAAATAAATAAATAAAATCTTAAAAAAAAAAAAAGAATCCAATATTTTTGACTAACTTATTCCATCATTTATCTTGGAAATTCGGGTGTTAATTTTATATGACTAAAACTTAATTTAAATCATTTATTATATAAAACCTTAACATGTCATTAGCAAGAATGAAATTTTTTTTAAGGTAAGTATACTTGTTGACTAACTTCAGGTATGGATTATTTTAACTTGACGGATAAGATGAAGTCTTACACTACAGAAAAATTTACTTCTTAAAAGTTCTTTGTCGTGTAATAATTGAGAAATATATAGTTAGCAAATGATTCTATATAGTTTTACGATATTGATATTCTTTCAGAATGGTTTTGGCGTTTACTAAAGGAATAACTTCTCAAAATATATCTTTTGACAATTTTTTTTTGTTAACACATGATATATTGATGTTTGCCTTTTTAGTTTAATAAAACCAAATAGTATTTCCCAGCAATATTATATATTTCATACTTCCAAATTTGTATTATAGCAATTTAACAATATGCTGTATATTTCCTGTATAATTAATCAAAATAACAAGAAAATGATTATTAAGGAATACATAGTATTTTGTATTTTTCCACAAAGTATTTTAACTATTCAAAAATTTTTATTATTTATTTATTTCAACTTTTTAAAAAGACTTTATTTATTTATTTATTTGATAGAGCACAAGCAGGCAGAGCAGCAGGTAGAAGGAGAGGGAGAAGCAGGCTCTCTATGTCGAGCCTGATGCGAGGCTGGATCCCAGGGTGAGCCTAAGTCAGAGGCATAATGACTGAGCCACCCAGGAACCCCTGACTATTCAAAACTTTTTAAAGAGGGACTTCTGGGTGGCTCCATAGGTTAAGAGTCTGCCTTTGGCTCAGGTCATGATCTCAGGGTCCTGGAGTGGAGCCCAGCATTAGGCTTCCTGCTCATCGGGGAGTGGATTTCTCCCTCTCTTCTGCCTGCCCCTAGCCCCGGCTTGTGCACTCACCTGTGTGCTCTCTCTCGCTCTCTCTTGCTCTTTCTCTCTGATAAATAAAATCATTAAACACATTCTTTTAGAAGAACTACATTTAAAATTTAAAAATCAAAGAGCTAGGTGACATAAAATTTTTATTTAATTTTGTATTGGCTTTCTGTTGGGGTATTTTTTAATTTTTTTAATCTAGAATTTGTTCATAAGAGTGTTTTTTCATATTTCCTATTGACAACTTTATGGACTTTATGGTTGCATACTGTATTTCAGTGTTCCCCATTTCTGTGATGAAAAACAGATACTGAATTTGGATCCAAATGCAAGACTTTAAAAACAATATACAGGCAAAACTACTGTTCAAATATATCACAATGACACACACATAGAATGAAGAAAAAGTTATTGCCATCGCACACAGGACTTAATTGGATCCTTATGCATTGTTTCTTTATCAACACTAAGGCTAATACAGTCACCAAGTCATCATTTCAATTTTAGTTCAATTATATTTAATCTATAGATCCAAATAAAATAAAATTTGCTAAAATACATTAAGAGCATTTTATTACCAAATTTGCAAAATGTTATAAACCTTATTTTTCTTATTTCATAAAATGTTGAATGAGTACACTTTATATGTGCAATGATTCAAAAATATGAATATTTGAAGCATGTAATTTTTATTATATTGTGTGAATTTGTTAGAATATAAAAATTCTGTATGAAAAATTACTAACAAGTTCTATTTGTAGGATGATGTTGTTGATTGACTTAAAAGAATCTAAGTGTTATGTAACTGAAAATTTTAAATATATATCTACTTATGTTATTAAAAGACTTTAATTCTTTCATAAACAAAACTAAAGTGAAGGAGAGAGAAGAGAGTGGTTTAAGAAAGGTGAAGAGATACTATGAGAGTTGCTTTGCTTTGTTTTGTTTAGATGAGTAAAATAACATGTCAAAGGAAAAGCTCAAAAAGAGGATACCAGTGATGATCCAGGGAAAATTTCTCAGTATCAGGGTGAGATGGATGAAATGCACATTTGGATATGAATCTACATAGTTATTGTTATTAAAATTGTTCCATATATAATTAACTTTGAGTACCTTGCTAATTTGTATATCAAAGGACTTTTTAAGTCCAAGTGTGACTGATTCATGTAAAGTACCTGAAAAAAGGTAGAATGCATAGACAGAGATGCAGGAATCCCAGCTAATAGTTTCACATGATAATTAAAGCCTGTGAAAGTTTTTATCCATTTGTTTCAATTTTTTCAATAAAATAATAAGCAAGACCAAAGCTGAGAGTAAAGAGAGTGGAAAAGGTTTGAGGTCAGGATAACGTGTGAGATATTGGTCTAGGAGAGTGGGAGAGTAGATGGACCAGGGGCAACACAGCAAAACTGTTGAACAGCATAAGGGCCCTGAGAAGAGTAACAGGCACAGAAGGCAGCATGACAGAAAGTTTGTGTGCAGGCTAGGTTTAGCTATACAGAGCAGGCTCTTAGGTTGGATTTAGTCTGGGCAGAGATTTCAACAAAAGTGTATAATGAAGCAAATTAAGGGCCAAAGTTGAGATTGGGGGGAGATTATAATTTTTGATCATGGGAGTTAAGGTTGGAATGGACAGAAGTGAAGATATGATATGGGTGAAGCACAATAAAGATGTTACAGGATCAATGGATTATGCATCCATCAGTTGTCAAAGAATTAATAAAGATAAGAAAGCTAAATGGTGAGAGTCTTGTCTGTCTTTGCCAGAGTTCTTGACTTTTCAAATTTCCCTTTTTCAGTTTGACCATAGAAGAGAGAAATAGAGTTTTAAAATAAAATAAAATAGATTTTTAAATAAAATAAGAATATTGGTGGGGCGCCTGGGTGCCTCAGTTGTTAAGCGTCTGCCTTTGGCTCAGGTCATGATCCTGGAGTCCCAGGATCGAGCCCCACATTGGGCTCCCTGCTCAGTGGGAAGGCGGCTTCTCCACTCTTGCTCCTCCTGCTTGTGTACCTTCTCTAGCTGTGTTTCTCTCTGTCAAATAATTAGAACCTTTAAAAAAAATAGTTGGGAAACTGGTAGTAAGGGAAGATAGATGACAGAAAGATTGAAATAAACTAGGACTAAATACAATAAATCTATAAGTCCTACCATAATTTTATTAAATTGTCAAGTTTTGGAGAACAAACAATATTCAGTCCAGCCTCTCTGTCTTGGGTCTGTGAAAGACCGCTCATCTGCCAAATGATGAGTCAGTAGCTCCTTGATTCTGAAGCCCCAGGAATAGAATTGGCTGCTGACAAAAGAATTATATTCTCATTTTCACTGAGGTTCTGAAACATCTTCTCAAATAAATATTCTAACTGTGATAGCAAGAGACACAGTAATCCATGAAAGAAGAGACCTAGTAGTGGAGAGTAACAGAATTTAGACAATGAAACAGATTAAACCAGAATGCACTTATGCACCATATTATTGATGGTTTTTGGTAATAAAAAGTCAAGTGTAACTGTGTGATCATTTAGATATCAGTATCAGATATAAGGCACAAGTAAATAGTGTGGGTTTACAAGGAGAATACACTATTCTTTACTTGAAAAATAAATGCATTGGATGTTTGATTTGACAGAATATGAAAAGGGAGATGTATTATTTTTAAAAATTTATTTATTTGAATTTTTTAAAGATTGTATTTATTTATTTATTTGAGAGAGAAAGAAAGACAGAGAGAGTGAGCAGGAGGAGGGGAAAAGGGAGAGGGAGATAGAGACTCTCAAGCAGATTTTCCACTGACTGCAGAGCTCAAACGGGGTTTGATCTCATGGCCCTGACTCTGAGATCATAACCTGAACTGAAATGAAGAGTTGGACACAACCAACAGAGCCCCACACAGGAGCCCCAATATTTTTAAAATTTAGTAGTTGAGTTAATTAAGCTCTCTTATCCCCACTTAAAACCTTCAACATTTTTGACATAACAATGATTTTACACATCTAGGCATAAATTTGTGATAATAAAACAAATGTGATAATATTATGAATTTTAAAAATAACTTCCAAGTCAATATTTGAATTTCTATTGCTGTAGGAAAATCTAAATAACAAAACATGGCATAATTTGCATTTTATCAACATAGTTGAGATTCTAACTCTTACATGCAACACAAGAATTTCATTCCCTAGGTGTGTACATTACTGTCAATTGACATCATTATTGTTGTTGTCAGGAAGATAATTGCCATAATAAAATTTTTTACTATGACAGTCAATATTTTTCTTTTGAAATAATGTCGTGAGAAGATTCTATTTCAATTTGCTATCCTCAGTTTCAGGGAAAAATGAAACCCCACATCTAAAGCTGAATATGCAACCGACATGTTGTCAACTAAACTTAAATTCTTCCAATATAACAAAATATGGGACACTCTTTTGGAAGATGTTCATTAAATATCAAGAACATAGCAAGGTAAGAACCTGTGCAGAAAACCAAACAAAAACAAAAACAAAACCAAAAACAACAAAAAAATTAGAAATGGTGGAAATAGTTCCAATGAATAGACATCTGACTAGTATTTATGTAGAACAAAACAAATAATTTCTAAAGGATTATGAATTCCAAGCTTAGCTCTCAATAGAAATATCCTTGTGCATTAGAAATGAATGTTTGCTTTGTTTTAACAAATTGAGATGAGTGTGAGTGAGAAATTTGGCTTCTAACACTTCTTTTACATTCCTAGGGATGGTACTGCAATTAACAGTCTTGGGTTCAAATTGCCTTTTCTCTTATACATCTGTGTGTGTAATCCCAGTGTTTGCTCACACCCTTATCACTTCTTCCTTCTTCCAAGCACATGGTAGATTCAGATTCCCAGTTTCCTTGCTTTTGAGTAAGGCCATGTGAGGATGAACTAGGAAAACAATGTATTCTGTTTCCGGAATAAGTGACTTAATTGCTTGTGGAGTCTACTAACTCTTTTTCTCTGTTTCTAAGATGATAGAGGAAGCCTAAACATAAGATGAACAAATACGAGATAGATAAGAATCGTCAAGGGATGCCCTCCAGATCTGCAGAATGTTTTGCACAAGTGAAAATTAAATTTGCTAGATTTAGCCACTGGGAAATTTAATTTTATTTGTTGTCCCACAAATTCACACTGGCTATGTGTCTTTAGGCAAGAACTTAACTTTCATCGGTTTTAGTTTCCTCTTCTGTAAGCTACAACACAGAGCCATGTGAAAACATAGCAATTTTAAGAAAGGTATTAGATTACCTATGGAAAGAAAATGGATGTGGAGTTCATTTATTTGAATTTTTAGTTCCTTAAGATATTACCATTTATTCTGTTAACATAAAATTAAGAAATGTTGTATTTAGTATTTAGTGGAAATTTTTATTTTTTATTTCTCACAGAGAAATATTTGACCTTTATTATGAGTGAACCAAAGACAAAGTGTCTCATTAAAAAACAAAAAACTCCAAAAAACAAATAAAAACAGCAACAAAAACATGTTCCAAAAGCTTCTAAGCAGATGCAGAAAAGCTAAGCTAAGTGAGGCCCAGGTTCACCAGTTTAAAATCATCCATATATAGAAGTAAAGTAAGTGTAAACTTTAGGAAGGAGGAACATGTCATATTAAAAATGATGACGGGGTGCCTGGGTGGCTCAGTTGGTTAAGCCACTGCCTTCAGCTCAGGTCATGATCCTGGAGTCCCTTGATCGAGTCCCACATTGGGCTCCCAGCTCCGTGGGGAGTCTGCTTCTCCCTCTGACATTCTCCCCTCTCATGGTCTCTCTCACTCATTCTCTCTCTCAAATAAATAAATAAAATCTTTAAAAAAATGATGATAGACTGTTATAGATTAATTCTGTCCCTTCCCCAGAAATTATATATTGAAACCCAAACCCTCAATGTGATGGCATTTGGAACTAGGGCCTTTGGGAGGTAGTAAAAGTTAGATGAAGGCAGAAGGGTGGAACTCCTATTAGATCAATGCCCATATAAGAGGAGGAAGAGACAGGAGCACTTTGTTTCTATGCACACACAGAAGAAAGACCATGTGATCACACAAGGACAGGGCATTGTCTACATACCAGGAAGCAAACACACACCTTGATATTGGACTTCCCAGCTTCCAGAACTGTCAGAAACAGAAGTCTGTTAAGCAATCCCCTGTCTATGGCATTTTTTTGTGGTAGCCCAAGACTGCTAAGATATAGGCTTTTTTTTTTTTTTTTTTTTTTTTTTTTACAGAGAGAAAGACAGCTAGAGAGGGAACACAAGCATAGGGCGTGGGAAAAAGAGAAGCAGGCCTCCTGCCAAGCATGGAGTCTGATGCTGGACTTGATCCTCAGACTCCGGATCATGACCTGAGCCAAAGGCAGACACTCAGTGACTGAGCCACCCAAGCACCCCTAAGATATAGATTTTTTATAGAAATGATTTCTGAAAGGAAAGGAATAAGCATTCCCTCAATATTAATCATAGAAGTATATATTAAGTAAATAATATATTTCCAAATACCACAATGTTATTTTCTTATATTGTCTTTAAAATTAGCAAGCATTTAATATGTAGACCACTCCATTTACTTAATTTTTTTTGACCAAAGTTTAAGAAGAGAATCAAGGAAAATATTTATTTCAGACCCACTAAAAAATGTACAGATATCTATTACTTTTTTTTTTAACCTTTGAGTGTAAAACATTTTAGCCATTGAATAAAACTCTAAGGTGTACAAATCATATTTGTCACTATCTTCTAAAGTAGAAAAAAATTATACAATGCAGAATCAAGTTTAAGGAGTAATAACTATATTTTTTAATTTAAATGTCATAGATATTTACAGTGATTGTGTCTCTGCACTTCAAATCAGGCATTTAGGTAAATATAACAATACTTGAGCTTCAAAAAATAGGATTAATATACAAACAAGTTAGTGTAGTGGTAGGTAATATTCTGTGATGCAGAACACTTATAATTTCTTCTTAAATATCCGCTGTAAATATTTAAGGTATCCTGGAAGTAAATGCATTTTTTTTTTTTTTTGCTGCTTAATTAAACAAGGAGTTCATTAGAGTGAGATGACTGTAATGCTGAGACAGCCTGCCTAAGCAAGCCAGAGTCTAAGCCTCCAAACTGAAGTCCAAGGGCAACCAATCAGAGTTGGTTAGGATTTAGGCTATTGCCCAGCAGTGATGCCCTTACTTTGCTTCTGGCTCTTTGTAAAAATCTCTCCCTTGAGTTCCTACTGGTGGAGCACCCCTAATGTACTTTAGGTTTGGTCCTGCCACAGAAGAGTTAGGTTTAGGTTTTGCTCATATCATTTCTTAAAAATGTTAATACGCCTCAGTTTATTTTTTTAATACTGCTTAAGGATTTCCGCTTCCCCTTACATTGCTCCCCCCCCTTCACTGTAGCATTTTTCATATTTTAACATAGTATGGAATGCACTTTTCATTGTGTTTGCTGCTTTAAGTACAAATTCCCTGGGGTGTTCTAGAATCTAAGCCTGCAACACCAGAGAATTTTGTGTTTTAAAATTTTCCTCCTAGTACTGTGACAGCTCCACCTAGAACAGTGACAGGAAGTAGGACCGCAATGAGTTATGTAGTGACTACGCACACGGCTAAGTGTCTCACAGGCTAACCTAAGACATGTGAGGGATAACAAACAAACAAACAAATCTGATTATAACAGATGAAATAAGTTGTCTGTTGGGATGTTCTGGGAAACAATAAACAAAGAATTAAGATTGTGCTCAGAGCCAGTCCAGCTTGGTGCATTTGCTCACTGGTGAACACCCAGCTCACCAGAAGAGTCCCTTCTTAGGAAGGAGGGTGGTGTTCTCAGAGGAGCCACACGGTGCCAGCTCTTCCGGGAATTGATTGTAGCAGCTGCTCTGCTTCTAGTCCAGACCAAAGAGGTGCATGTTTTCTAGAGGGAAATAGTTTCTAAGCCTCAGTTTATTCATATATAAAATGAAGATTCAGGAGTGAACAAATTGCTGCCTTTTTTAAAAGATGGCCTTTGAGCTAAGAACTGCCTTTTATTTTGTTTTTACATTTTTAAAGGGTTGTTTGAAAATAAAATGAAGAATATATAGTAGAGATGACATGTAGCCAACAAAACCTACTACATTTACTATTTGAGACTTTAGAGAAAACTTTGCTAATCGTGGTCTAAACAACCTATTTGTCCTCTTTAAGCCCTAATGTCCTTTGCTTTTAATAGATATATATAAATTTAGGGAGGAGATGACTCTTGTCAAATTTTATTAAGCTTTCTATACTGTCTGTGCCATCAAAGAATCTATATATATACAGCAGCAAGATAACTTTATTTTTTTTGACCTAGAAAGAAACAAAATTTAATAAGATAAATACTATGGAATGGTCTCGTGGAAGAGAAAAATGACAATAGAGTAAAATATCTCTTTAAAAGATACTGTTGGTAATCTAGATAAAATCCCCCACCATGCAAATTTGATATTTATAAATATTATTTTCTAAATGGGTTAATAAATGCCTTCAAAGCCTCAAATTGTACTCAAGGAATAGCATACATTTTTTCATACAGGACATACATCTTTCTAGTAGGGAAGAAAGCTATTATGCCCTTGCAGGCAAATTAAACTGACAGTCATTTAATAACCACAATTAAGCATATGTATATTCATTAAAAAATGGATCATATTCTGTGTTCAAAATTTTTAATAACACAGGGACTGAAAGTCTAGGTTTCAGCTGAGGTCACGATCTCAGGGTTGGGAAATTGAGCCCCACATAGGACTCCCACTCAGCACAGAGTCTGCATGAGATTCTCTCTCCTTCTCCCTTCCCCTCTGTTCCTCCCTGGCCAACTTGCATTGGCATGTGCACACTCTGTCTCTCAAATAAATAAATAAAATCTTTAAAAAACTTTAATAACATGGATAGCTATTAAAACATAAAGTAAGTTGTCTTAGCCCTTTAAAAAAATGTGGGTTTCCCCAACAAGTAGAATAATCCATAAACCACCAATGGCAGTTCAACACAAATATATGTAGTTTAGCTTTCTTCTTGTTGAGTTTCCTTCATGGAGCCATTACATGGCCTCAAGCTGCTACAGTCTTACAATTTCGATGTGCAGATATAAAATAAATCTTTATTAATGGACTGTACATGCTCCTAAGTCATCACCATTATCACCAGCAAATAACACCCACACCATATGCAAAAGCAAATCCAAACATCATCTGGCCTTTTAAAGTAAAATAGTATTTGTAATATTTGGATAAATAATGATCAGAATTTTTAAATGCCTTTTAAAATTTCAAAGTAAATCTCCTTTCAAACAAAGGCTAATTCCAACTGTTAGACCTCAGGCCATTAAGGCAAAGATTGGGCTCAGGAGCAGAGGGACTGTTTGGAAAAAGACTGTGATCTTCAAAAATTTCTGCTAAAGCAATGCTAAGATTAGTGAAACATCCTGGGAGGCCAAAGAGTGGACCCACTCTGGCTTCTTGTATATTAGGTTTAACTGACTCATATTTTTCCTTTGAGGTGGTGAGTAGAGGCCAAAGACTAAAAAATAATTGGGTTAGGGAGGGTTTTGTGATGCTTAATTTTGTGTGTCCTTTTGGCTAGGCTGTGGTGTCTAGATGTTGGTCAAATACTGGTCTAGATATTGGGAAGGTATTTTCTAGAAATGATTAAAATTTAAATCATCAGACTTTGAGTAAAGCAGATTATCTGCATAATGTCGGTAGGTCTCATTCAATCAGTTCAAAGATTTAAAAGAAAAACACAAGGTTCTCCAGCAAAAGTAGAAATTCCTCTTCCAGCCTGCCTTTGGACTTGAAATAGTCCAACTCCTCGCTTGTATGTAGCCTGCTCTGTGTATTTAAGACTTGCTAGCCTCCACAATTGCATGAGTCAGTTCCTTAAAATCAATCTCTTTTTCTCTCCATGTGTGCATAGATAAATAGATATAGATATAGATATCTAATTATATGTATCTTATGTGTTACTGGTTGTTTTTCTAGAGACTCTCCATTAACACAAGGCCACAGAAAGATTGGGGTTCAAATACAGGCCTTCATTTCCTGCTTTATTAAAAAAAAATGGCATTAAACACCTCCCTTCCCTACACCAGCTCTTCACCAAATGTTAAAAACCACCTAATGCTTATTCTCACTCAGTGTTACAGCTGAATACCTTTAGTTGATAGGATCAGTATTAGAAAACAAATGGGGATTCCTAATGGAAGAGGCAAAAGTAATGTGAGACCCAGTACTCAGGTTTCTGTGACCTAATTTGCTATTTGTCTCCTTACCCAATCAGGGTTGAATGTCAATAGATCCTACTGCCTCAATCTCCCTGGGCTCCTAATTGCAATGTTTTATTGAGTTTCAACCACATGCTGTATTATTTTCCAGTAATCAGTAAATGGTCCACTGTGCATGCAGCTTCATGATTAAATAACTATGCCACTCACCAAGATATTAAAACTGTTCTCAACTCTCTGAATTTCACATTCATTGAGGGCATTCAAAAGATTCAGGATCTTCTTCATGCCAGGAAGATGCAAAGGGAAATAGAGTTGTAGAGAGTCATTGCTGGCCTGCCGTCTCCAGCTAACAATGATTAAAACCTCCATAGCTGTTTCATATTGGTTCAGGAGACTCTGGGGATGGTAGTCTCCAAATATCATGATGGAATTGGACATCAATGGAATTGGACACTCTCACCAATTTTGGAATTTCTCAACCAACTTTCCAATGCCTCGTGGAAACTTAATTGTGGAAACACAATGGGTCTGCAATTCCTCTTTCTTGAGTGGACACTCTCAGGAAATAAAGGTGACCCAGGTAAAATTTCCTTCTAGGCTTGTGTTCTTTTAAACAATGCCATATTGACCTAGTTTTGAGGCTTGGGCTAAGAGTTGGTCAGTACCCCTTCTAAGCAACTATTAAGCCCACATTTGGCTACTTCTCTTATTGGGCTCTCATAATCAAGGACCATTATTTCCCTGACTTAATTTCCCCAGGGCCAGGTACTAGACAACTCTGGACAGCCCCTACACACCAGAGCAAAGGACATTATTCAAATTAGCCAATCTACTGGGAACCCCATGAAATGTAGTTAACTCCACTCCACCTGCTGTGTATATGATGTCCACTACAGCTTCAGTTTGCTGTTACCCTGTTCCCTGGGTACAACCAATTCATGTTTCTACCAGGCAGCCTTCTTTCTTTTGAAACTGTAAGTAATATCTATCCAACTATTACCATGTTGTATTGCACCATCAAAAGAATCTTTAAATCTTATAAAATAGCATGCTAATAAAATAAACTCTAGGAGACCAATTAATAGTATTTTGGAGAGTATTTATAGATTGCTTTCAGTAGGATATATTTAGTCTGTCCAAAATTGCTTATAGTAGGTAAACTGGTATCTGATTCCTTGAAGAATGCCCCATATGATATGTAAGTATCTGATTATACAATAGGAATGTTTCATGACTATCATGACTTCTTCTTTGTAGGCGATATGAACTCATTCATCCTATACAGACTTCATTGTTAATCTGGGCTATAGTATATTTGGATGTTGTAAGAAAAGACCTTGGAAAATGCATCTGTGGTCCTCATCTCTTTCGCTTCACTGGTATATTGAAAATCATTAGTAGAATTTAATACTGGGTCCGATGTCTGGTTCTTATGTTTCTCACTAGTCTGACACTTTGTTAATACCAGAAAAGAAAGTAAAAACAGAAATTACAACATATTCAGCAAAAAACCTTGAAAAAAGTTGTCAAAAGTTTGTTTATATAGAAGTTCCACTACTTGTATAAAGGAACAAGTTCCTAGAAAACTACCTGTCTCACAAACATGAAAAACTCTGGTGAGTATACAAGAAACAACTACTTGAGAGCTGCAGAAATGCAGGGAGATTTTGAATAAGTTTTGAAATTTTGAGGAGGTGACGAATGCAAAGTTAGTTTTGTGTTTTTTGGGGGGTATGCTCTGGAGAAAGCCACAGTTGTCCTGGTAGTGTAATACTCCTAGAATTGTGGTAGAAAGCCTCCATCTTTTCTGCTGAAGGAATCAAGAGAATAATTTCAAGAACCACTGAAGAGAAAGTGAGTAAACCAGATAGGAGATAGACAATGAGAATATAAACTTGTTTAAAAACTATGCCCATGTTAGTATGATCCATTGACCACATATGAATAAGGCAGACTAAATGTTGTCTGAGTTAAGATGTAAGCTTCAGCCCAACATAGTTGTGCCAGTGATTGGAATGTTAAATATAAGCAGATTAAAAGATCCTACAGTAAAAAAATATCAATACCCTGAAAATATATAACAGAAGTTAGCATTCCCATAGATAGTAACAATGTCCAAGGAACAAACCAAAATTTCTTACTGTGAGAAAACTAAGACAATGTAACTCATTCCCAACAGAAGAGTCACTTGTTGACTTCAAAATGTCAACTTGTTGACTTCAAAACTACTTCAAAATGATTCTAATGTTAAAATTGTAAAACAAAGATTTTAAAGCAGCAAATTTAACCATTCTCAGTGAATTAAAGGAAAACATATGTATGACAAAAGAAAAAAAGACATTTCAATGGAGAAATTATATAAAAGAATCAAATAACTCTAGAGTTGTTGAAAAAAACCATTATTGTAATAATAATCCCTGCATGATATAAAAACAAAATGAAGGTGGAAGAGGAATGAGTCAAGAACTTGAAGATAGATAACACAATATGAGGAGGACAATGAAAATTTCAGAAAAAAAAACAAAACAGAACCTCAGAGACATATGGGTCAATATTGTATGATCCATCAAACATACAGAAAATTAGAATCTCAGAGGTAGAGAAAAGATGATGAGATAAATATAAAAATAGAATGGCTGAAGTCATATCAAGTTCAGTAACATATATGTTTATAGGTTTAAGAAATTTAAAAAAACCCAAAACATACTAAATACAAAAGAGAAAAATTCTAAGCACATCATAATCAAATGACTGAAAAACAAAGAAAAAGAGAAAATATTGAAAGCAGTCAAAGAAAGTAGATAGCTGGTTGACAATTTGAATGGCCATAGATTTCTCATTGGAGTTTTCAGAGAGAAGAAGAAAAAAATGTAAAGAGCTTAAGAAAAGAAAATCAATCGAGAATACTATGTGAAGCAAAAATATCATTCAAGGATGAAGAGCAAAGATATTTTTAGATGAAAGGAAAGTAAGCATAAGGGCACAACTGCCATAAGGATGGATAAATAGGTCAGTGGAGCACAATGGAGAGTCCAGAAATAAACTTTTACATTTATGATAAATTGACTTTCAACAAATGTGTCTGGACAATTCAAAGGGAAAAAAAATTCAACAAATTTTTCAGGATCAACTGAATATCTGTAGGAAAAAAGTAAAAATGTCTCTTATCTTACATTATAGATAAAAATCAACTCAAATTGGGTCAAAAACCTATATAAATACTAAAATTATAAAATTTCTGGTAAAAGGCATAAGAAACAATATTTAGGATCTTGATGGAAGTGAACATTTCATATGTAGAGTGCAAAAATTATGGATCATAAAGACAAAAAATGATAAATTCAAATCAAAACCACTCTAAGATACCACCTTACACCAGTCAGAATGGCCAAAATTAACAAGACAGAAAACAACAAGTGTTGGAGAGGCTGCAGAGAAAGGGGAACCCTCTTACACTGTTGGTGGGAATGTAAACTGGTGCAGCCGCTTTGGAAAACAGTGTGGAGATTCCTTAAAAAATTAAAGATAGAGCTAC